>CATIWO010032921.1:0-17640 GCA_949673435.1 Macaranga tanarius
TTATTTTCCTTTGACTTATTTTATTTTGGTAACCAAACATTAGAAAATAAGGGAAAATATTTTCGGGAAGAATATTTTCCGCAAACAAACGGAGCCTAAGGTTCCTCATTTTATTTTTGTAATTAAATTGTTTATAATATTTTAAATGTTTATTATTCTGAAATAGATATATAAACATTATTATTTCGATTTATTAGGATGTAAACATTCATTACTCAGAAATAAAATAAAATACTAATTTTTTGTTGTATTTTTGTAGTTTTATATATATATAATAAAATAAAGAGGAAAGTACAAATAACTACCCTATGAAATCACTCATTTTCACTTACAGAAATATGATATTTTTTTATGATAAAAAACTACCTGTGATTTAGTCCGTTAACAATTAGAAGCAAATAACACTAAAACCGTTAGAAATGATAATGTGGCATGGACAAATTTAAAATTTTAGTCTATTTCCTCTAATTGAAAATTAATAAAACCACAGGGTAGTTATTTTCTACTTTTTAATGAGCTTATTTTATTTAAGAATATTTATTTTAATTTATAAAAGAAATATAAAGAGATTAATAATTTTTATGTTTTTTATTAGTTGATTTTTATATTAATTATTTGAGATTTTTGAGATTATTAATATATATTTATTAATTTTTATGAAAAATAAAATTATTTTTATAAAATTATTTTTAAAAATTATAATTATCTTCACAAAGTTTTAGCGGTATTTTATAACTAAAAGTGTTATTATATAAGTAAATTTGATATTATTTTTTCTTTGTAAAAAATAAGTGTATGCTTTATAAAAAAATAATTATATATTTTATAAAAGTAAAACTTTTTTTTTGTAAATACCACAAGTTTTTATTTTTGTAAATTATTACTATTTTTGTAAATTTAAAATATTTTTTATAAAATAATTTTATTTCATTTATAACAAAAAAAATAGAAAATACAAATATTTTTAAATAAAACAGAAAATAATTAAAACAAATGTATATTTATTAATTTCTTGTTTTATAAAAAATGAAATATTTCTGTACAATTATATTTTTATAGTTTTACTTTTCACAAAGTGTTAGTGCTATTTTATATATAAAAGTGTAATTATGTAAAATTTTGATTTTTTAAAAAAAAATGAAAAAAAAAGTTATATATTTTATGAAAACAATGTTTTTTCGTAAGTATCACAAGTTATTATCTTTTTGTAAATTATTATTGATAAGAAAAGAGGGAGGGATAATAAATCACAAAGAGATATAGATTACTGACTATTTTCTCCTGCAGCGAAAACCGTGGTAAATATGTTGATCGGAGCCTTGACTACTAGAGCAAAGGAATGATCAAGAATGAGAGAAAATACACAGAGTATTTTGATGTAGAGAGACAGGGAAAAATACGCAAAGTATTTTTATGTGCAGAGAGATTTCTATGTTCTGCGTGAGTTATTGGGTTGTGTTACGTAAAACATAAAACCATACTCTACAAAAGAGTCGAAAGTAGACTTCTATTAGGAGTCTATTACACCCAATTCAAATTCAAAACTTAAACTAATTAAGTCATGGGTGTATATTATCTAACATCTCTCACTTGCACATGACTGAACATATTCAGTTTTTATTCCATTCATACTGATAAATAGATCGTGCGACCAGTATATAACGAGAGCATTTATGCTATACACTTGTTAGAGATATATAGCATCTCGATAATAGATCCTATATCTTGACATATGTCTTACCCTATATTACTTCTTTATATTCACTGCTATCTCTTGATCTCTTAGCAATATTCTATGTCCACTATTATGTATGTACCACTTATGGCACTCATAATAGGCTAGCCAGTGTACGATAAAAATATTAAATGTAGTCTGTCAGTAATCTTCCCTTCATACACTATTCCTATCATATGGTTCAACTCACTTATCCAGTCAATTCCTCTAGGTCGTATCTCATATGACCTTTCAAAAATTCTTCCAAAATAGCCACATCAAACTATACTTTAGAAATATGCCCCACGTCTTAAGGGTAGGTTTCCAAAAACCATAAGTTTATGGAACGGGTCTTACAATAGGGAAGGTTGAGATCATTTGATTATTTTTATAACTTCCCATCCCCGGTCGGCTTTCGCACGCATAGTATGAATCATGCGTTATGGTATTCATTCTTTTTTTAAAAAAAGCACATGTTTCAAAATGATTATAATCATATATTTAACACCATACAGAAACTTCACATTTAGGTGTATCTCAACACCAAATCTTAATACTTAATTGAGGTCGCTTCTGGCGATTAAGACAGAATAAAAAAGAATTGCCTTTAATTCTCTTTTTTAAAGATTACAAAAATCTACTTACAAATTATATAATGAAATGTAAGATTTTATCTCGCACTTAAATTAGAACTCATCTAATACTTAAGCAAGATGGTATACGTATATTAAACGGGCTCTCATAACTCACTTATCTGTTTAAAATACTACCTCATCCTAATATTTGTTAAACACATTTAACAAAATTAGGGTAAACACCCCGTGTGAGTGGGTTACTTCTCTGTCCAATATGCTTTAAATATCACATACATTTAATACTAATACATTGTGTATTGCCAAATGAATATCTACATATTTATTGAAAATAAACATATAACAAATTATGTCCAAATTACATAATAAGCACAGTACAATCTAAAATCTATGCAAACTAAAATATTTAATGTGCCTCTCAAACACATCTCTGGTGACAGCTTTTGTCAACGGATCTGCTATGCGTAGAAATGTACTTTAAGTTCACCTCTCCTCGTGCAACCATATCTTTAACATAATGATACTTGATGTCAATATGCTTAGTCTTACTATGAAATTTAGGATCCTTAGTATAAGCTATTGACGATTGACTATCACTCATAACTGTCATAGGCTCTTCAGAGGAAGTTACTTTGAGATGATTTAGGAATCTTTTAGCCACACTCCCTCTTGGATAGTACTTGAAAATGCAATGAATTCATTTCCATTGTTGATAAGGCAACACATGTTTATTTCTTGCTACTCCAAGAGATGGCCGAATTGCCTAACAAGAAAATAAAACCAGATGTAGATTTCCTCTCATCTACATCTCCAGCCCAATCAGCATCTGTGTATCTTCTCAATTGTAGATCCTTTGCTTGATAACACAGCAAGTAGTCCACAGTACCTTTCAAGTATCTTAAAATCCTCTTAACTGCCTTCTAATATCCTTCGCCTGGGTTGGATTGATATCTACTTACTAACCCAACAGCATAGCAAATATCAGGTCTTGTACACAACATAGTATATATAAGACTTCCAACGGCGCTTGCATAGGGAATGTTCTTCATACGTTCAACCTCTCATTGCGCTTGGGGACACATTCTCTTACTAAGGGTCTCTCCCCTTAGCTATTGGGTTACCTATGGGTTTGCAGTTTTATATATTAAACCTTTAAGGACTTTATTGATATATGTCTCTTGAGAAAGAGACAACAACCTTCTCGAACAGTCTCTTGAAATCTTAACTCTAAGAATATATACTGCATCACCCATATCTTTCATTTCAAAATTGGACGACAACCAACTTTTGATGTCCTTTAGGTATTCGATATTATTTTCAGCTATAAGTATGTCATCAACATATAATGTTATAATAACAAATTTACTTCCAGAGCTTTTAGAATAAACACAATGATTTTCATCTATCATAACATAGTTATTTGTAATAACTGTATTATGAAACCAAACATACCACTATCTAGAAGACTGTTTAATGCCATAGATTGATCTCAACAATCTGCAAACCTTTTGTTCACCGCCTTTTTATTCGAAACCTATTGGCTGTTGCATATAGATTTCTTCATCCAATTCTCCATTGAGAAAAATAGTCTTTACATCCATTTGATATAGTTCTAGGTCTAAATTTGCCACTATAGCCAGAATTAACCTTATGGACATGAATCTCACAACAGGAGAGAGAGTCTCCTCATAGTCAATCCTTCTTATTGTGCGTAACCCTTTACTATTAGGCGAGCCTTGTATCTTTTGATACTTCCATTAGCCTTTCGCTTGATCTTGAGAACCCACTTGTTCCCTGTTGCTTTGCGTCCTTTTGGCAGATTAACCAACTCCCAAATATGATTTGATCTCATGGATGCCATTTTTTCTTCTATTGCCTTAATCCATTCTCCTTTAGCTGGACATGAAAGAGCTTCAGACACATTCCTTGGCTCATCATCTTCTTGTAGGTCAACTAAAAGAGCTTGACTCATACCATCAGATTGATATCTTTTAGGTATATCACTCTTTCTTTGTGATATTCGCAATTCAAAATCTTGATAAACATGCCTCATATATTCATCATAATTTAGAATGCTCCCACTTGGTTCAAGTTCCATACTCCCACTGGAGTTAGGAATCATACTCCTACTTAACTCAAAATCATGAACATTCAGATCATTTAGTGGTAGAAGATCATTATCTTCTTTCTTTAGATTTCTCCCACTCGAATAGAGTAATCTTTGAGTATCCATTTCTTGGGTCTTATAGAGAGTAAAGTCTTGACCTACATCACCCAACTTAGGGAATTCATTCTCAATGAATACGATATCTCATGATTTAAATTCTGTTACTGTGCCATTTTCGTGCTCACCTATGAATACGTATCCTTTTGACACTTCAAAGTATCTCATAAAGATACTCTTCTTACCTCTTGGACATAATTTTTCACATTTACTAGAGGTATTATGAATATAGGCAGCACAACCCTAAGGTCTCAAATGGCTTATGTTGGGTTTTTGACCAGTCCATAACTCATATGGAATAGTAGTGACAAACTTAGAGGGCACACGGTTTAGAACATAAGTGGCAGTAAGTAATGCATCTCCCCAATAGGAAATTAGCAAATTTACTTGTGCCATTATAGATCTTACCATATCAAGAAGAGTCCTATTTCTTATTTCAGTAACTCCATTCTGTTGAGGAGTTCTAGGAATATACAACTGATGCTCAATTCCTTTTTCATCATATAAAGTCTTGAATTCTTCAGAAAGATATTCACGACCACGATCGGTTCTCAAGGCTTTAATCCTTCTATATAATTGATTTTCCACCATATTCATAAAAGTCTTGAAGTAACTCAAAGCTTCAGATTTGTGGGATATCAAATAGGCGAGACCATATCTTGAATAGTCATCAATAAAGGTGATGAAGTAGTAGGCCCCATGCCTAGCCTTCACATTCATTAGATCACATACGTTGAAATGAATTAATTGCAAAGAAAATTCGGCTCTAGTTGCTTTACCAAATGGTTTTCTAGTTAGTTTTCTTTTAAGGCAATGCTCACAAGTAGATAATTTGACTTTTTTTAAATTATCTAAGAGGTCTTGCTTTGCTAATTGACTCATTCGATTTTGGCTAATGTGATTCAATCTAGCATGCCATCAATGCACATCAACTTCATGATCATGCGAAGAAGTAACTAAAGAAAAACTAGCATTATTATTGAAATTGACATAATCAACATCCATAATAATGAAACCATCCAGTACAAAACTAGAACCATAAAATATTATACCAAAATATAGACGTACATTGTCATCACAAAAGTACCAAATGAAATCAAATTTCAATAACACACGAACAGATTCTAAATTCCTATGAATACTTGGAGCATAGAGAACATCATGTAGGAGAAGGGTTCGACTATCACGTAAAACTAATTTACATGTTCCTATTCCCTTAACTGAAATCCTTGCATTATTTCCTACATAGATCCATCTCTCTCCGTCAGGTACTCATCAAAAATCTACGAAGGTTCCATGATCTTTCGTTACATAGTCGGTTGCTCCTGAATCAACAACCCCCAAAGAATTAAATTCAGTTAAGAACGAAGAACTCGATACATAAGCTTCACTCACATATGAGTAAATTGGGTGTACTTTTCTAGGCTCAGTGCAATCTCTTATATAGTGTCCCTTTTATTGACAGTTATAGCACCTCACACGTGCAACATTAGTCTTTCTCTTGTTCTTTGATCTTGCCTTCTTTTTATATTCTTACTTTTGCTTTTTAGGCCCTTTAGCCTTCCCTTTGCCTTAGTTCTTGCGCTTGTTATTATTGGAACTCATTTCAGTAGAGAAGCTTCCTTGGGCGTAATGCACTTGTGCATTAACTTTGACCGACGCAAATCGATCTTTCTCTAACTCCAAATGTCGTCCAGCATCCTCAAAGTTCCTTATGTTCTTTGAGTGTGTTAGGTGCATCCTCATATGCTCCTAAATGTTAGGCAAAGAGCGAATGATAGCTTGAATCTTTTGCTCCTCGGTCAACATATAACCGGCATCATTCAACTCACTGATCATATTGGACATCTCTCTTAGATATTTCTTTATTATATGATTAGGACATTTCTTGTAGGTGTTGAACTTAATAGTCAATGAGCGGAGCTTAGTTGAGGACACACCTCCAAACTTCTCCCTCAAAACATTCTAAAGTTCCATTGCATTCTCATATCTTTTGATTTGCTTAGCAATGTCATCATCTATTGCACTAAGCAGAATGATGCGAGCAAAAGAATTCTTCTTCTTCCATGTTTGGTACGCCTCTCTATCCTGCTTATGCTGGATAGTGGTTCTATCCTTAGGCTCAGTCATAACAATATTGAGCATGTTAAAATCCTCTTGTTCTTCAAGTACATATTGGATTTTCATGCTCCATACCTCATAATTGTCTCCATTCAACTTGAGGTCTTTGTTAAGCTCAACAATAATGGACTTAGTGGCAGTTGCCATTGTTGATCCTCGTGATCTTCAATGTTTAATGGTTGCACTTCGTTAGGAGAACAGACAATACACATAACTAATATGCATCCAACATATTAACTAATAAAATCTCCTACTAGACCTAAAATCGAAGAGGTCACTATGTTTCCAATTACCATCTAAGTTCTAATATTTGATATTACTAGTTAAATAACCATGCATATTAGTAAAGATTATTGGATTAATCTTTTACGTTCTCTAACTCTAAAGTTTTGGGATCATACAATTGGTCCTTTACATAACAATTGTAAATCATGCAATACATAAACACATTCAAATATTACAAATAAACGTAATTAAATTAGCAAATTAAGAAATTGCATTTATTGATAACATGTATCTCAAAAATTTATTAAGAAATTGTAAAAGAAACCAAAATATAAATGATCATCCAAATCCAACAATCATAACAAAATAATGATGTACTAAACATCATATGATATCACTAAAATAATAGTTACTAAAACTATCTAAGGAACTATCGCATTAGGCATGTAAATGCCCAATAAGGGGTGAGACCTATAGAGACTATACTTGAGCCCATAAGGCATATAGTACAGGATTTCTCTTCTGTATTATAGACGCTTCACAATTCATCCACTTCTTAGGACCATGTTTTCAGGAGGAAGAACCATTCTCATCACTCCTCTTCTTGATATGATCTTCAAGAATGCTCTTATAGCATCTATATAGGTGTGATTAATCTCATTAACCCACGCTTGATGCAGAATCTGGCCATAATCCTTACAATTAAGGGTCTTTATTATATCACACATAAGATCATCGAGGTCACGGCCTCGAAAGTAACCACCACGCAAAACGCATTTTTGCATCTTTCCATGGACAAGTGAAATATGTTCAATTAATGCATCAATATCATCATAACGCCTCATAGTCTCTATCCTCATCTTACGAATCTTTTTTCTAAGATGACAGACTCTTTGTAGATGAAATTCAGTCCTAATCACTGCGGGTACAAGCATAATGACTCCTTTTCCATACACAATACAAAAAAAAAAAATTTAGTTTATCACACAAAGTAATAATCTAAAGATAATTGAAAATTTATTTTTAATTAATATCATTATACATGGAGACAATATAAATTCTAAAAATGCAATTTTAAAATTTTAATTTTCACAAATCATATTTTTGAAGATAGAAAATAATATTTAAATAATATTTAATTGATTAAATATTTTTCACAAATAGGAAAAATTAAAAATTATTTTCTGCATACTCAAAAATTCACAATAATTATACCAAAAAATCAGAAAAATTAAAATACACATACTGGAAAAAATGAGATCGAAAACGGAGTTTTCTACAGCCCTCATGCGCCACCACAGGCGCCCTTTACGTGCGTCATGCGCCCCACACGTGGGGCAAAAATTCTTTTTTTATTTATTTATTGATGCCACATATCACAATATGATTGGTCCATAACACGCCACGTGTCGATATGCTACTAGTCCTAAGTGCTGACGCAGCAGCCACATCATCGCCATATGTCACACTCTTGCTGACATGTCTACCACGTGTCACACTCTTGTTGACGTGTCTGCCACCTAGCATACACGTGTCACTCCCCGATTGGTTATATTGGCTGACGTGGTAGACACATCATCTGCCGCGTGGTCGCTGACTCATCGACTTCTGTCCACGTGGCAGAAGCCTATGGACCGCATGGCTCGAGCTACCCAATCAGCTAGCGCCACGTGAGTGAAGTCTTTGCTCCACTCACCGACGGTGGCACATGCAAGCCACACGCCGCCTTCCCGGTAAAATCAGGCTTCCGGACTTTTTTCAGTGGGGGGTTTTCGGGTGTCCTCGTCTCATTGGTAAGGTCAAAACTTACAAATACCCATTTTCCAATAGTGATATCAATTTGCACATTAAATCAAAAATCAAAACATGTATATACACTACATGACAAAATAACACAGATTTTCATAAACTGCAGTGAATTAACCAAAGGACGAAAATCATGTTTTTCAATTTAATATACAACAATATCATGCCAATGATACTAAATCAAGAAGACATGCTCTGATACCAATGAAAGGAAAAGAGGGAGGAATAATAAATCACAAAGAGATATAGATTACTGACCTTTTTCTCCTGCAGCGGAAACCGTGGTAAATATATTGATCGGACCCTTGACTACTAGAGTAAAGGCTATGTCTTCACAATCTAAATATCAATGGAATGATCAAGAATGAGAGAAAATATACATAGTATTTTGGTGTAGAGAGAGGAAAAAATACACAGAGTATTTTTCTGCACATAGAGATTTCTATATTCTACATGAGTTATTGGGTTGTGTTACGCAAAACATAAAACTCATACTCTACAAAAGAGTAAAAAGTAGACTTCTACTAGGAGTCTATTACACCCAATTCAAATTCAAAACTTAAACTAATTAAGTCATGGGTGTATATTATCTAACAATTATTATTATTTAAATTTAATATATGTTTATAAAATAATTAAAATAATTTTACTTTATTTACAATGAAAATAATAGGAAGTACAAATATTTTAAAATAAAATAGAAAATTATATATATATACATTTATATATATAATTTCTTACTTTATAAAAATATATATATTTTTATAATTATATAATTCTTTCACAAAGTGTTAGTCTTATTAATAACTAAAAGTGTTATTATGTAAAATTGATATTATTTTACAAAAACAAAATCACATATTTTATAAAAAAAGAGTTACATATATTATTTAAGTAAATTTTTTTAAAGTACAACAAGTTAGTATTTTTTAAAATTTAAAATATTTTCATAAAATAATAAAAATAATTTTATTTTATTTACAACAAAATAATAACAGAAAGCACAAATATCTTTTAAAAAATAAAAAAAATTAATTAAGATAAATATATCAAATGAAAAAATTAATAATTAATAAATAATATATTCATATTTCTTTTATAAATTAAAATAAATATTTTTAAATAAAATAAGACATTTTAATATAGAATAAACTCATGTAAAAAGTACAAATAACTATCCTATGGTTTCATTCATTTTCAATTAGAGGAACCAAACTGAAATTTTAAAATTACTCACGTTATGTCATCATTTCTAACGTATTAGTGTGATTTACCTCTAATTGCTAACGAACTAAATCACATATAGCTCTTTATTGTAAAAAAAATAACACATTCCTTTAAGATGTCATTTGATTCATACCCTAAAATCGGAATCGGAATCGGAATGGAGGAAAATCGGAGATGGAATGAAAGTTTTAATAAAGTATTTGGTTTACTAACAAATCAAAATCGGAATCAAAATTATCTATATATATAATATTTTTATAATTATTTTTTTATATATTAAAAGTTAGCATTATGATTATCTATTATAAAAATTATTTTAAAACAACCTTAAGTTTTTATGATAACAATATTTGATAAAAATGGGTACTAATTATTTTGTAAGTGATGTGTGTAAAGGGTCATTTAAATAAAAAACAAATGTGTATGGATCAAGCCCACAAATAGCAAAACTCAAAGTTTAAGTCAAAGAAAAAGCCTTAAAGCCCATATAGAGATTTGAATGACTTTTTAGTAATTTTATAGTTTTTGTAAGGATAGAAATGAGAAATGATTTTGCCTTAGAAGCACAACTTGTTTTCTATTCAAAAATTATAAAAAGCTTTTTAAAAGATAAAAATGCAATTTTTGGCTCACCAGAATTTTCTCTACACTTTTAAAATTGCAAAAATATTTTTGGTGGGAAATTTTGAATTTTTGGCTGACCAACTTTTACAAAAAAAAAAGGTGCAAAGATTTAAAATTGGCAAAAGGTTTTTACAAATGGACAAAAAAATATACTTTTTAAAATATCAAGGCTGCCTTACACCAAAAAGGAAAAGTATTCACATGTGAACAAATATGGAAACTTAGCATTAGACTACTTTAGGAAAGTTGACCCTGAAAATTACAGACCACTTTTTAGAAGCCTGTTTTTAATTTGAAGCCAATTTTCTATAGCAAGCAAGCAAAAAGGATTTTTTTGTTTCTTCACATGCTTGATTTTCACATGATTTGAATCATAAAAATATACCTTGGATAATTTGGTATCTAGGGCAACTTTTTTGTGCATATATAAACATCTTTTACCAATTGTCCAAGGGTGTATATGTAAAGAAGCAATTTGGTTTTCTTTAAGAGATTTTATTTGTGCTTCCTTGGTTGGTCAGCTCCTTTCCAATATCCATAGGCTTTCTTGTATTCATCTTACTTGAGTGAGAGACACACACCACCTCAATTTGTTTTAAGAAATTTGAGAGGTACCATTGAGTGAGCAATGGATGCTTAGTTTCTGGAGCTATTCAAAACTAGAGTTGTAAACAGTTGTTAGAGCTATAAGAAAACCAGAGGGGAGCTAGTTGCTGGAGCTACTGAAAACTAGCTTGGATAGCAGCTTAGGTAGGGTAGATCTAAGGTTACAATTGAATTGTCTCTTACCTGTAAAAAAAGACTTTTAGATAGTGAAAAATCTTAAGGAGGGTTCCTTAAGGAGTGGATGTAGGCAAAGGGTGCCGAACTACTATAATAAATTATTTGTGTTGATTTTTCTCTCCTTCTCTCTTCTTTTATTTACTTTGTGGTATATGGCTCAATAAGCTCACTTATCTTCGATTTTCCTTGGTGCTTATCAAAATTGGATTTGATACTTTTTTCATAAATTGAACAGCTTCTTACAAATTTCTAAAATCAGCTTTCCAAATTTATTGTTAAAACTAGTAAATCAATTTTCAAAAAAAAATTTGTAAATCTTAATTCACCCCCCTCTTGAACAGGTTAACAGACCTAACAATTGGTATCATAGCAGGTTTATTTTGCTAATTGATCTATATGGCTGTTAGCTCTAATGATGTCTTTAGTGCATCAGGACTTCTCGAAGGAAACTCTATTTCTAGACCACCTCTTTTCACTGGAACTAATCATGATTACTAGAAAAATAGAATGAAAAATTTTATTCAAGTTGTTGGCATTGATTACTGAAAACTCATCCTTACTAGACCTTCCATGCCAACTAAGGAAGATGCTAATGGAAAAATAGTTCCACTTCTTGAATTTGAATATTCAGAAGCTCATTGGAAGATGGTGCAGCTAAATGCTAAAGCTTTTAACATGATTCATTGTGCTTTTGATGTGAATGAGTATAATAGGATCTCAACATGAACTTTTACTAAACAAGTGTGGGATAAGCTTGAAGTAACCTATGAGGGAACAAATCAAGTCAAAGAATCTGAAATCAATTTGTTGTGGAGAGAGTACAAGTTCTTTTTTATAAAGCTAAACAAAACTATTTCCTTCATGAACTCCTGATTCAATGAAATTATCAATGCACTAAAAATCTTAGAAGAAATCTCATTGAAGAAGAAATGGTGAATAAAGTCCTCAAATCTCTGCCTGAAAAATAGGAAACTAAAGTGACAGTTCTGTGTGAAGCTAAAGATCTGCGAAACTACTCTAATGATGAGCTGATTATATCCTTATTCACTCATAAGATGATGATAAAAGGCAAGTCTAAGGACACTTCCACAAAGAAGAAAGAGAGGATACATTGCTTTAAAGATGGAATCTAGCATTGATGACTCAACCAACTCCGAAGATGATGAAATGGCATTAATCACAAGGAGATTCAAGAAAAGTGAAAGACCTATAAGAAAAATATGAGAAAGATGCTCAAGCCAAAGTTAGAGCCTTAAATCAAGAAAGAGACCCTAGAGATCATTTGTTTAGAATGCAATAAACCAGGACATCTGAGAGCTAATTATCCCAAGCTGAAAAAAAGATAAATAAAGAAAAGCTCAAAAAAGAAATGGTTGTAACCTGGAGTGATAGTGATGAATCTAGCACTAGTGAAGGAGATAAAAATAGAGAGGAAACTGTAAATCTTTGCTTGATAGCAAAAGAAGATAAAGAAATCTACAAATCTTAAGCTGATACAGAAGTTTAACCTGATCTACTTGTAAGATCAGCATATGAGGTATACTCTTCTGAACCTCTCTCTTATGGTGAATTGGAAGCTACTTTTGGTGACTTATTTAAATAATTTAAAAACTTATCCAAAAAATATGAAAATCTTAAAAAGGAATTAAAGGTTTTGAAATCTAAAAATAAAGTATTGCCACTTGCTAAATCTAAATGTCATGATGATCTTGATGTCTTAAAGAAAATAGAGAGTGATAAAACTTTTGCTGATTTGTCTAAGAGAGTAGCTTAAGCAGAAAATAAAATCAGCTTTCTGAAATAAGAGCTTGTGCTGCCACTAAAAAAAATATGACACTCATGAGAGAAAATGATAATCTTCAAGAGAAGATTTTGAGTCTCATAAATAATCTTGAAAAGCTCACAAAAGCAAAACACATACTCGATGTAATCCTAGGAAATCAGCTCACACTAATAAATCAGGCCTAGGATACACTAGATTTAAAAAATATAAGAAGTATGAAACTCACTTTGTTAAAGCTGCCTCTTCAAGCTATAAGCAATTTACTTGCTTTTACTACAATCACAAAGGGCATATTGCAAAATTTTGTCCTTACACGAGAGGCATCTCTAAAGCAAAGTTTGTTTGGTTGCCAATGAACTCTAGCCTAATCTATGAAACTAACTTGATAGGATCACTATTAGTTTGGGTACCTAAAACTAAGTGATCTAATTGTAGGTATGCCTAATAAGTAAGAATGTGCAAAATAAATGGTATATGGACATCACTTGTTCTAGACACATGACGGGTGATAGATCAAAGTTCACCCAATTGAAGATGCAAAATAGAGGAACAGTCAGCTTTGGAGATGACAATAAAGCTAAAATCATCAGAATAGGAACAATTGGCATAAATCCATCAATTGAGGTATGTTTAGTTTCTGGTCTAAAGTTCAATCTTTTGAGTGTGAGTCAGCTGTGTGATAGGAATAATAGAGTCATCTTTGAACCAACTCATTGTGGAGTCCAAAGTTTGTATGATAATTAAACTCTTTTTGTTGGCAATAGAAGTGAAAATGTTTACTTAGTTAACTTTGAGCAATTAGATCAAACTAGCAATTTATGTCTATCTTCTATAGATGATGATAGTTAGATTGGCATAAAAGACTAAATCATGCAAGCATGCATTTAATTTTTAGGTTGTCTAAAAATGAGCTTGTTAAAGGACTGCCTAAAATCAGTCTGACCCAGTACCAGACTCTCAGCCCGATGAAACTTAAAAAAATTAGTAAAGCTCTAATAATGACTTACCAAAGGATTAGAGGTACCATAGACATCACTCAAAGAACAATCTCTTGACAAGTCCTTCAAGCAAGCTCACAACAAGAAGTGCCTTCAAAAAATGATTGGAAATGTGGCATATGTCTTCAAAATATAACCCAAGACTGTAGATGAAGCTTAACATGATGAAAATTTGATTATGGCGATACAGGAGGAGTTAAATCAGTTTTAAAAAATAATGTATGGAAATTAGTTCCGAAGCCAAATAACCAAACAATGATTGGAACTAAGTGGGTATTCAGAAATAAGATGGATGAGCATAAAAATATAATAAGGAACAAAGCAAGGCTAGTTGCTAAAGGTTACAACCAAAAAGAAGGAATAGATTTTGATGAAACTTTTACATCGATTGCTAGACTTAAAGCTATAAGGATTCTTTGTGCATTTGTTTATCTCAAGAACTTCAAGCTGTATCAGATGGATGTAAAGAGTGCCTTCCATAATGGGTACGTAAATGAGGATGTGTATATAGATCAACCCCCTAGTTTTGAAAACTATGACAAACCTAATCATGTTTAGAAGCCAACAAAAGCTTTGTATGGTCTCAAATAAGCACACATGGCTTTGTATGAAAGACTAAGCAAGTTTTTATTAGAAAAGGGGTTTGTAAGAAGAAAGGTGGACAAAACACTCTTTACTAAAAATCTACTTAACAACATTATGATAGTTCAGATTTATATGGATGATATTGTATTTAGTGCCACCAAGGAGTGCATGTGCAAGAAATTTGCTCAGATGATGATGGGAGAGTTTGAGATGAGTGTGATGGGTGAACTGAATTTCTTTTTGGGATTACAAATAAAATAGTATGAGGATGGAGTTTTTATAAATCAATCTAACTATGTCAGAGAGCTGCTGAAAAATTTCAAGATGTCTAAAGCTAAAGCCAGCAAAACCCCCATAAGTGTAAGAACCAAATTAGAGAAAGATGAGAAAGGTGAAGATGTTAATAGCAAGATATACCGAGGTATTATTAGTTATTTACTCTATCTCACTATGAGTACGCCTGATATTCATTTCAGTGTCTGTTTATATGCAAGGTTTCAAACTAATCCTAAAGAATCACACTTGAAAAATGTTAAAAGGATCATGAGGTATCTTGTAGAAACTCAAGACTTGGGTCTTTGGTATCCTAAAGATACATCATTTGATCTTGTTGGATATAATGATGCTGATTTTACATGAAGTAGAGATGATAGAAAAAGCACATCGGTCACATGCCAATTTTTGAGGAATGCTCTAGTTTTCTGGTTCAGTAAAAAGCAAACTTCAGTAGCTTTATCAACTGCTGAAGCTGAATATATATTGACTGAAAGTTGCATGACTCAAATTTTATGTATTAAATAAGAATTGGAGGATTATAGCTTGAGCTACACTCACATCCTGATTTTGTACGATAACACTAGTACCATAAATTTGACAAAGAATCCTATTTTGTACTCAAGAATAAAGCATATAGAAATTAGGCATCATTTCATAAGAGATCATATTCAAAATAGGGATATTAAACTAGTTTTTGTTCTAACTGAAAATCAGCTTGCTAATATTTTTACAAAACCTTGAGGAGAAGATCAATTTTGCAAAATTATAAGGGAACTTAGTTTGATGAACTTGGAAGCACTATAATTTAATTTCTTTTTGTTGTTAATTTTATAATTTTTTTTCATTTTCATATCCACATGTTGCATTTTTTTGTGTAGTAATTATAGACACACTTACTAAGCATATTCAAATTTTTTTTTTAGAATTTACTTTTGGTTTTGTTTTGGAACCACTTGAAAATTGTACAATATTCTGGACAAAATTATAAAATTTGGAAATTGAAATTGGAATATAAATATAACTTGAAATTGAATTTCTTTTGGTCTTGAATAGTGTGTCATGGCATATATATATATATATATATATATATATTGCAAATGCATTTTTAAAATTCAAAATTTATCTCTCTTATCAATCTTGTCACGTGAATTTTTTTAAAAGCACCTCTCTTGTCCATTAAATCATATTGTGTTAGTTTGGGTAAAGACCAATATAACCCAAATTATCAAGCTTATGGGTCTAGATATCAATGCACCAAAAAGCAATTTAACTTAGTTGCTCTTTTTAAAATGAATTTATAAATAACACTTTTAAGGTCGTGGACTAAAGATCGATTTTCTTGGGCTTCTGTCAATTAAAAAAACATTTTTCTTTACCCATTTAGTTTGAACCAAAATTAAACCAACCCTAATATTTTAAACCCATATCACTTTCTTCTTAGCCTCCACCATTACACACAACTCCTTTCTGTCGCTGTTGCTTCTCCTCTTACCCTAACATCTAACCGGTCTCAAATGGGTAAAAGATCAATGGAATTGAGCTTAGACAACTCTGATAGACCAAAAAAGAAAATTAAGAAAGAAGCAAAAGATGAAAAGCTAAAAACAATGAAACCGATAGAAAAGAAGAAGAAAATCGAAAAAGAAATAGTAGAAAAGAAAGCTAAGAGAGTAGAACTGAGGACCTTCAAGAACAGAATTATCCTTCTGAAATTCATTGATTGGGGATACTTTAAGTCAAAGGAATTTCCTTTCAATGATTGGTTTGAAGAACAAAGATGGGTGGAGTTTATTAAGCTCAAGTAAGTGGTGTATGAAAACTTAGTGAGGCAGTTATATAGGTACATTTATATAGTGAGTGAAGAAAAATTCAATGTAATTCTCAAAAGAAAAGTCCACACTGTCTCCCTCAATGATTTAGCCAAAGCTTACAAAGTTCCAAACAAGGAAACTAAAGTCTTGAAGAAGGTGGAGGACTGCAATGAGAAGAACTTCAAAAGAAAATTCATCGAAAACCTAAAAATGGGAGAAAATGAGACAGTAAGTTCTGCCACCCTTCAAACTGATCTCAGAATTACCCACAAATTCATCACACACTTCATTACCCCTAAGGCTAGTAGCTATAACTATGTAAGTAGCCTAGAATTATGCTTGATATGGCATTTGATGAAATTAAGAAGGTTTAATTTAGGTCATTTAATGATGGGGTTTATGACGAGTGTGACAAAAGCTAAAGGATTGTCTTCTGCAATGCTATTAACCCCTTTATTTGAGTACCTTGATGTTAATTTGGATGATGAAGTTTAGGGAGAGTCTAAGAAAATTTTAAAGAGCTTTATTTTGAAGACCAAGAGATTTAAGCTGGAGAAAAAGAAGATTGAGAGCAGTGAGGATAGTAGCCATCATAATAGCCCTGAGAAATCAGCTTCCAGTAAAAAAAACTACTAAAACTAAAGAAAAGTCGGACTCTGATGAAGCAAAGGAGACTGATAGAAGCATGACTGAACATAAAAAATTAGCCTCAAAAGAGTCTAGCTCTGAAAGCATTGCAAAGAAAATGAAAAAGAAGAATAAAGAAGAAGAAAAAGAAAAATAGCAAGTAGTGATCCTGTAACACCTTTACCAAAACTTATCCATTAATACACTTAATTAGGAATTTAATGACAATAAAGTATCACTTAG
>CATIWO010032951.1:0-11124 GCA_949673435.1 Macaranga tanarius
TATAAATATACTCAATAAGCAATTTAGTACACATCATATGAATCTCAATACTTTATTTAATGTTTGCATTCATCTTATCAATAATAATAGCATTTCATAATAATTCCCATAAATGCAAGAATTCACATTCTCATATTTTACTCCCAACGTTTAATATCATTCGTCTTGCCGATGGACACTTAGCTAATCAACTTATCATCATTTCACATGGTCGATGGTCACAAAGCCAGTCAACTTATTCAATTTCACTTAGTCGATGGTCACAAAGGGAATCGACTTGTTTATCACAATGCATATTTTTAATCTCCTTCCATGTAAAAACATATACTGAACATATAATAAAATAATATACCATCACACATCCACATCACAACGTATCGTATATCACAACTCAAGAATCATTCTCATCAACATGTATATCTTAACATAAATATCACAAGAACAAGGCCAAGCCCATGTTATACTCACTTGGCATATTACACAAACATAACACCCATACACCATTTTTAATACATCAAACAATACTAACATTCTATAAACAATATTAATCACCTCTTGTATTTCATACATTATATAATAACTATTTACTAAAACACTCCTACCTCGACAAGTGGGAGTTCCTCCTTACTCTTATAGCTCCTATACAAAACCACACATCAAATACATATATACACATTTTACTTACACTCTGATTTACCTAACTCAATCCATCATCTACCATTCAATTATAATCAAATCATATACACAAATCCCAAAATTCTGATTTCCTATAGGGATTGGCACTATGAGTCTATTTCAATACCGTTGATGGTTGCAACTTTGACAAAGACTGATATTCCTTTCTATACATCAACTCTTCCATGTTACTTTCCTTGTTGACCACCAATCAATAATTCAAAATTTATGACATCTAGGTTACCTTGACTCAATTCTTTATGAGTGAAAACATGTTCCAACTTATATTATTTCCCACAATTAATGTCTTTCAACTCTCAATAAAATTACTAATAAAGAATTCCATATCATAAATTGAAGAAGTCTCCTCATACGATTATAGCCATCCGAATATTACAGACTATTATTCTTCCTATTGTATTCACACTTATTCTATCCTTTACCTTAAAGCCTTGATATAAGTCACATAACTTCCATAACTTGTTAACAAATTTCATTCATAATTTCCTTCTCTAGGAAAAATGATTCCCTCATTCTCAATATATTTTTACCTAAGTAACATACAGCTATCTTTCACTGCCAAAACTATTCAAAATACTTGCCATACTCTTCTTTATCTGATAATTAAAAATATTATCAAATAAAATAATCATAACTAATTAAAATACTGTTAAAAAGTCTTGTTTATAAATATCATACTCATATCTAACGTATTAATTATTCCTAACACATAATCAGAAATTTATGATATCTATACCAAAATTCTGAAGGTTATCTCGGCAAGAGAATATTTTACTATCCAAGGTTACCAACATCTAAACTTTCAGATTGTCCTTCCCCAAAACACTATAACATCTTTCCATTAGTCAATCAAGTCCTCATCTCATAAGAATAAACATTTAGTCTTCATCAAAACATAGTTCACTAATTCATAATCAACACATAATTGCTCTTCAGTATCTTTGTTCTCTATAAATAGAACTAATGTTTTCGTAGTATACTATCCAATTCATCAATTTATCCCCTTTTATCTCTTTCAGCTTCCCTGATAAAGTAATCAATACTGATACAATCCTAGTATTATTAATTCCAAATCTACCTTCCAATACTACAATAACTTCAATCGTTTATCTAAATTCACCCATGCTTTATGACTTAATCTTCATTAACTCTTTAACATCAATTAAATAAACTTCTTGCCTATTTCGAATCATATATAATGCAATCGCAACTAAAATCATCAAACATATACAATTCTTCTTCACCCACTATCTCTATGTTCTCTACTCCCGAATATGAATAACTATTTTTTTACACAATAAGTTATAATATAGTGATAATTCCATACCCAATTTATTTCCAAAATAAAACTAATCCTTCTTTAACTCCATAACTATTAAGTTCACACATTTCATAAGAGATAATTGTCCTAAACAAAATCTTTATCACCATTTTTATTCTATTTGTTTTACTTGACTCAATTAGTTATGATCTTCTATTACTTCTTATCAATGGACAGTCTTTTACAAATTGACCTGGTTCTCTTCAATAATAACATATCCTTTGCTTAGGCCCCCAGCACTTACCTAAATATTTCTTACCACCATCATTGCAATTGCAACCTAGAAATATTTTACCATTCATAAATTTATCATCATCTTTACATCTTTTAGACTCTTCAAATTCCCTACGAAGTCTTTCCTTCATTATTTAGCTGAACAAATGCTTACTATATCCTCTAAAATCACTTTGTTAAAACCTAGATTCTTTTTAGCTTTGAAAGCTCTCTCTCTCTTCCCCAATAACCTTTGCAGCACATAATACAATTTTCACTGAGTCTCTATATATTTTTCCCATATTTCACAATTGCATCAGGCATACATTAACCTCACATAGTAGTTAATTAGTATTCACTTGTATCATACCCATACCATCATTGACATTTCATATCACAACCTATTGATCATAACTTATCCCTTGCACACAAGCCTTTATCGTAAGAACCTAATGACAAAAGTACAATTTAAGAGGAATCTATCAAAAATTTGGCAGAACCTCCCCTACAATATAGACATCTCTCTATTAAAGTAGGGCTAATCCTGTAAATAAACAACTATACTTCTATAAATAATCTCAATTAAGGCTCAGTTATCCACCACACTACAATTGCATCTGACTGAGCATCACTAATATACTGTTATTAGAAATACATAAGCATTGCCAAAATCACAATGCATTCATATTAATCTTCACATTACATATTTTGCTTAAACAATAACATTGCATAACTAATTCTCCTTTCATCAATACTTATTAATTCAATCTAGAATTCTTTCCGCACTCTATAATCATCATTTGCTATGGTGAAATCACTAAGACTAAAAAAACCTTTGCACCTTATTCTCTTATATTTCATAGTTCTCATCAATAGTGCTATCTACCTGCTTAGACTCATTCTTCTCATCTCTGAAACAATTCACTAATATATAAGAACATACATCTTATTAAAGGGGTCATAAATAGAAATTCAAGTTCATATAGAGTATGCACAGGTGTTACCAATGAACTCACTCAAATGACTCTTCGGGGTCAACGCGAGGCACTTGGTGTTCATCCATCCTAAGATATGCAACGCACATCAACTACATGTTTTCTCAACTTATGCATGATATGTCATGTATGCATCATGCTTTATCGTCTCGAGGAAGTCTAATCCCCGCTCTGATACCACTTAATGTAGCACCCTCCATGTACCACACACAAGTGACCAAACGACATAACAACATGTAGCATGAATTTTTTTTTTATATATAAGATAAGCATTTATACAAAGCTTTTGTCAAATGTACATTGTACTTTTATGTACATACATAACTTGCTAACAAAATAGCAACATAGTTTAAATACAAAATTGCTTGAATGCTTTGAGGATGATGCTTATGAGTATGTAGATGTCGACACCATGCCTGCCTTTTGAGCCACCCGAGCTCACAAGGAATTACACTTCAAGCTCTAATCAACAAGTGCTTCAATCATGTCTATCTATTGCTTGAAAACCACAATTGCAAAGGAATGAGCTTACGACTCAATAAGCAATTGATAATATAACCGAACATATAATACTCCTCAAGAAATAATTAAGGAGAATATATATAAATAACATTTCTACACATCAAAATATGAGAATATAGCATTTAAAGTGCGTACGGGAGTCCAAATGAAGAAGGGGCAAGTGAGTAATAAAATGTCAGGCTCAATTAGAGGATTTTAAAGATAGATTCAACTCAAATTCAAAACATGAAAGTTGTAGAAGACTTTTTAAAGTTTCTGTAGCATCAAACCACACCTCATTTGGAGCTCTATACCTCAAGTTATGGTCAAAATATGAAGATAGAAGTGTGCTGAAGAAGGGCTGACTCGTCATAACTAGGCACACTCGTGCTGAGTAGCAGGAATGACTTGGCACACTCGTGCCAAGTCAGCACAAGTTCCAGGAGACTCAACCTAACTCACCCCTTTGAACCTTGTCGTACTCTCTCAGCCATAACTCCCTCTACAGAACTCGGATTCAAGTGATTCAAGAGGTTGTAGAAAGTTATTTCAGAGGGCTACAACATGAAGACACCTAGACTTAATTCATTTATATGAATTGACAAAAATTCCCTTGACTCTTCATCAAAGCACAAAATCTTTGCCACACTTGAATATAACTCAATTCAAGCCACAACAAGAGTTCTAATCATTTAAAACATCATTATTAGTGTCTCATATACACCAATTCACACTATTCAAAAATTCACATTTCTTAAATCATCAATCTCACATTAAAGCCACATTTAGCATAATTTATATGAACACAATGCAACATTTCACGGTGCCTCACATACACTAATTCTCATCATTCAACACTTCACAACTGTCGTTCCTATATATCATAACTCACATTCATTCAACATACATTATATATATATAAACATAATGCAAAAATGCATATTTATGTAAGTTAATATCCTGCCGGAGTTCTCAACACACGTTTCACATAAGCTCACTTTTTCTTTATTCATTTTCTTTTCGTATATAAGTGGCCATTTATGAGACTTTCTGCCCAGCTCAGTCTCAGAATCTCACACGTTTACATTTCTCACATAATGGCCACATCTGAGACTCTTTGCCCACTCAGTCTCAGATCGTGGAGCTCAATCTCCACATACACATTTACCTCACATTCCTCACCACATTAATATGCATAGGTATATATCATCATTCTCATTTCAATATTGACTTTCAACACAATACATGTATAACCATACCACTTCAAGTGGCTTACGTTATTCACAATTCCATAATATACTATAACACCTTCTCAATCAACGATGCAATCTTTTTATCAACCATATACACAATAAACATACATATCTTCCTTACCATAGACAAAGGCATACATAATCAAACATAGTCAAATAACTTTAGTTGCATAAGAATTACTTTATGTAAGCATTATATAACAATTACTTACAAAAAGGCTTCAACTCCTTTACAAGCAAAGTTCCCCCTATTGAGTAGGGTTTCCACTTCCTCTTCCAATTCCTGCACACCAAAATATGCCAAATTCCAAAAGCAAGCATTATAATTCATTCCAAAATCACCAATTGCAATTAAATGTCCAAAAATTCAATATAACCTACGGACATACACACAAGTCTAAAAACCCCCAAATTGCTATTAAAGCTAGGGTCATATGTCTTCTTCTAATTCCAATTGAAATCACTCAATCTGGATAAGTGTATAATTAATTATGGATTTTAGAATGCACTTGGCCCAAAACAGAAAAAAATAGGGCATCTAGTGAGCAGTAAAATGTTCAGCCCCATTTGACCCTTCTAATAACGAATTCAACCAAAATACAAAACACTAAAGTTGAAGAGGACTCTCTGAAGTTTTCAGGGAGTCCAACCATGCTCAAATCAGAGCTTTATAGCTCAAGATATGGAAAGAATAAAATGACTAAAAAATAGAGAAAATCCTACCCGAGATACACTACCAAGAAACTCAATTTAAAACAATTCAACAACATAAGAAAACTTACCAAATTAGACCTCCAATGTAATAAAGACCTCCTATGGCTTCTCAAGGCAATGAATTACTAGCTTAAGCAAGTTTACAAACTCTCCAAAAATCCCTCACAAACTCACTCTTCTTCTTCCTCACCAATTTCTCTACAAACTCTCTACACCACACACACACTCACAAATAAATACCCACACATATACACACAATTAAAAACCACCACTTTTTTGCCCTAAAAGTCTTCCTTACCTTTAATAAATAATCATCACTTAATATTATATTACTATAATACATAAATATCACTTAATAAACTATAACAATAATAATAATACTAATATAATAATAACATTAATAATAACAATATTCTATAAGTAAATATATCCAAATATCATCACAAATAACCAACTAACTCCTTAATAAAATAGACATGTTGCGTAATACCCCTATCACTTTCTTTTGCTACAACTAACTCCAAACTTGCCTTTCACTATAGTCCCTCTCTACAACCATATGCTCACATTTAATTTATACTAGGTCCACTATCACATATGCAATAAATGTAATACAAACATCATGATTACGTATGAAAAAGGGCGGGTGTTACATAATGAGCAAGTTACCTTTACACCTTTTTTTGACAATTTACCAAATTTGGCTTTCTTCGGTTCATCCCTATCCTTCCTTCTTTTTGTCTTTAGCCTGCAAGCCTTCTTTCTTATCTCATGTGGTTCTATTATTGGGTATTATGTTTCTAGCCACAGTCTCATACCTATAACTAGTTGCATAATTGTCCCATAACACTTGAGATAAGTCTCTTTTGTATACCAATGAATTATAAAGATAGGTCTCGCAGTAGGAGCTGCAGCAGAGAAAAGTCAATTAACTGTTATTTTTTTTGCTTTTTGGTAAATTATATACTTGATAGGTAACCATAAAGTTAAATTATCAGTTGGCAAAGTCATAGCTTGCGGATGCAAAGCAGATGATCTTACAATATCTTATTTGGAGTCTTCTTCAGAATGACTCTAAAGGAAGGGCCTTCATCATAGGTGTATGATCTTCTAGCTCGTGAGGAACAAATTTTTGTTGCTTTTATATGGGGATTTTAGCTGGAAGCAAGCACCTGATGCTCAAGTACTTTTCTGGTTTAAAAACTTGTATGAAGGGATCACAAATTGATGATTGACATATAACAATGAAAAAATGTTTAAGTTCTTATTCCATATTTTCTCTTTGATTATGCATGAATCAGATTCAAACATTAGGAGAGGCTTCTTTTAATAGGTCGAGTTATACACTAAAAAATAAATAAATAATAGATTACCATATAAAATAAAAAGTTTATAACTCTTTTTTTAATTAGATTTGATGTTTGAAGTCCTTTTAAGTTAATCTTAATCCTTTTATTATTTTTATAGTTTATGATTTTTTAAGATTTTTGTGCTAATTATGGATATAATTTCACCAAATTGTGATCTTTGATTATACATGCTTTGATGCCTTAATTAGCTACATTGTTTCTGCCCTTTGAATTTCTTCAGGAAAAAAGAAAGTAAATAATTTTCTATCTTCATCATTTGAAGATGAAGAAGAAGATAGCCTGTTTTAGTCCGAATTATTGTCAGTAGAGTTCTTATAGAATTTTCCTTGGATGAAGTAATTGATCTTTTGACTAAATTCATAAATAAACCATTAGTGATACAATAATATATATTTTATAAAATATTGTTAAAGTTTTTAACACTGTTAGGGCGCTTATACATTATTTTACTTTATTTTATTTTATTTTATTTTATTGTTATAAAAGAGTTTAAATTTATCAATTTGTATAGTTCAAGGCTGGTTGTACAAAATAAAACTTGGGGGGTAAAAAGCTAAAAATATAAAATTTAGGGGGTCAATGATGTGTTTTATCTATCGATTAAGTAACTTTGTTTTTTTTTTTTTTTTTTTGAAAGGAATTAAAGGACTTCATTAATTCAAATATGTAGAAACTAGAGAGTATACGTAGTCACTAGGTGCGGCATTGTTTTAATTGATAAAATTTATGAAAATTTTATTTAATAGCTATATAGTTTTTTTTGTTGTGAAAATCATTAACAATATAAAATAAATAAATTACTTTCAGAGCAAATATTCACACAGTCATAACGTTTTCTTTTAATTTCTTATATAGACAATGCATGATAAAAAAAAATGACGTGAATAGTAGTGACAAGAAGCAGCAAGGTAATCCAGGCAGGCATAAATTGGTTTCAACAAGACCATGTCATTAAAAGAAAAAAAAGATATTAATAATTAATGATAATCAACAATTGTTTCTTTTAAGGTTAAGTCTTAATTTGATGACAGTAGCATTAAAATGAAGCTCTTGCCAAAACTCCTAAGTTTTACTAAAGGCATTGGCAAAAAATTATGCAGACTTTTATTGGATGCGAAATTGGCCTCCGACTTTAGTAAATTTTGTATTTTTGGATGACTTAATACATGTTGAATGAATTATGCTCTTATCAGGTTTTAAAAAATAAAATAAAATGAAGAAGCATCTAGGTAGTGGAGGTGGGTTTCAGTTGTAACAATATCCGGCTTTTTCTAAAAAGGAAAAAAAAGAAAAAATGGATTACTTCTTTATCATTTTAAGATAGACGATGAGTTGTATATATATAATATACCTTGCAATTAAATCAAATGATCAACATTGAATTTTGAAAAGTTTAAGGTTTCACCAACTCCTTTTATTACTTGAAAACCTCTGGATCTGAACACCAAGTCTCATCGTGTGTTAGAGATTTTCTAGTGTACAAAAGAGGTTATAACCACTCTCTTGATTCACAAAACTTTTGCACGTCTTGAGTACATTAAGAGTTCCCTTCGCTGCATGATCAATAAGTTCTGTCTGTATCTAATCAAGACGAATGGAAGTACTTAATGGATCCACAAGATTATCTAGCTAATGGAAACCTTAAACTAAACAAAAATAAATAGAATTCAAATCCAAATTGAAACAAAAATAAATAAAATTAAATAAAAAGAAATATCTAATAGAAATAGTGTATGAAAAAATATGTAATATATTTATATTAAATTATATTAGATAATGCCTCTAAAAGCATAAATGACACTATGATAGAAACTTGTATCAGAAAAACAACTATAAACGAGAGGAGGATGAAGTTCTCTTACCCATGCCAACAGATTACGCAAACTTTTTTCCTATTTCAGACAGATATTTTGAGTATGCATCAAGGGGCGCATCATTGTTCAAAATGGGAAAATGAAAAAAAAAATAGAAAAGAAAATCTGAAAAAGACAAAGCTCTCTTCTATATAAACAATAGAATTCAACATGAACTAGATGGGATAATTAATTAAGCTCATATTCATATTCACGAAAAAAAATATTGTTCTTCGTTTTTCTAGTAATTTGCAGTGGTACTGCTGTTGTCAATGCTGCTAGCACTCGCGCTAACTACCTGGTACTGCAGTGGCCTCCTGCGTTTTGCAGCAATAATCCATGTCAGTTCCCCATAAAACAAAATAATTTCACTGTACACGGTATATGGTTCGAAAAAGACAACGCTGAAGTGGTCAATTGTCCTGGGGAAATTTTCAAAATGACAGATGTAAGATTAAACATTCTCCTTTTTAGAATTTTTTTTGGTTGATATCAGTGTCCAAAATAATTTACATTTCCTTTCAATTTTTCAGGTGACAAGTATAAAATCAGACTTACAAGTTTACTGGCCCAACTTGAAAGATGCAAAAGACAGTCAAGGTTTCTAGAAAATTGAATGGAATAGACATGGTAGATGCAGTGGATGGGGTTCTTACTACTATTTTAAAACCGGAATGCAGAGAGCCATGCAATATAATATACTCCACATTCTCACCTCTTCAGGTATAATTCCAGGTGGTGAGTATACTCTCACTGATATAAAAAATGCACTTGGAAGACTTAATCTAAACCCCACCGTCCAGTGCAATCCTAACAAAATTCAAGGCACGCAACCGCTCTTCCAAATTTTCTTCTGCCTGACCACTTCTGGCGGTTTTGAGAAATGCAAAACATCACCAGGCGGAAGAACGAATTATGATTGTCCAACTACAAGGAAAATAGTGTTCGCTTCATCACCTCCACCACCACCACCTCCGCCATCGCCACTCGTCCTCCAAGAAAACTAGAATAAAATAGATATATATCTGTAATGAATAATGTAAAAATTTAATGGAACAAATGCTAGACCAATATCTATTTCTTAATGTTTTCTTTATTTGGTTGTCATTTTCACTTCACGATGTCTGAGATTCTCAGCATTTTTTTGCTCTTTCGATCTTGCATTGTTGCCGAGTATTTTCATGGTCATATTGGTAAAGAGGTATCGCATACATTCACTTTGATAAATTTCCTCTAAGCATTCAGCAAGTTAACTTATATGCTGGCCACAAGGAACGTGCTCTGTGGTCTCTTGGGAAAAATGTTTTACAGTTCACACTCTTTACAATAGTTTCCTAAAAGCTGTTCATTCTGCTCTCTTGGGAAAAATAAATGTATTTTTTACTGCCAATATTTGGCTCAATTTAGTTCCAGCCAAGGTTGAATTATTCTTTTGGTTTACAATAGTCTTCTCTTACTTCTTGGTTTCTGCCCTCTATATATCCTGCAATCATTGTCATTTTTGTGGTTGATTTGATGAATGATGAAATAGTAGACCGTCTCCTTCTGACCTGTCCGTTTGCTTGGAAGGCCTGGAGCTATTTCGTTCGATGGTGGCACACAGTTTGTGTTGTTCCTCATATCATGACTTTGCATTTTCAACCATGGCAGAATCTAAGCTCTGGAAAATTTCAATCTCGATTCTGGCTCTCTCTTTTCTTTGCCTTTTGCCCGTCTCTTTGGTAGTCTTGCAACGAGATTTTGTTCAACAATACCCCTATCTCCATCAACCTGATCCTGTATTAGTTAGCATTTTCTTAACCTGTAGAATCTTAGTCTTATTGTTCTTTGTCATTTTCCTTATTCTTATTGCTCATCTGTTAGCTTAGTTCTGAGGTTAAGGGTTTTTTCATTATTTCATTCTTTAATCAATTGGTTTTTTCCCTCTTAATTAATAAAATTCAATATTGGTTATCAAAAAGAATGTTTATATTGGAGTATGCACTATTTTTGCCCAAAAATGCGCCCGAATGGAGGAATAATTGAGTCTGTTAGAACTCTGGCTTTCTTTTTTTAAAAAAAAATTCAAAAACTCTGGCTTTCTTCTTAAATGGATGATATTGGCCATTTTGATTGCTCCATCACTTGATTTATATAGCCCTCATTTTCTTATTTTGTTCGCATAAGCTAATTAAAAGTGTTTCACAGCAATATTGTCAAAGTTTGTTC
>CATIWO010033006.1:0-25824 GCA_949673435.1 Macaranga tanarius
GATAATAAACTCATTTAACATAATACTAAAGGTAAATATTCAAATAAACAAACACTTTATCTAAAAGAATATTTTATTGCCAAGGGATTAATATACAATGTTTACATACAAAATGGCCCTAGGGCACATCTATACTAACAGTCTTGCCCATGTTAAATATAGAAAATAAAGTGAAAGAGAAAAGAAAAAGAAAAAGGCAAGAAGGTGTAGAGTGGTTCATCTATGGAGGAGTGAAAAGAGAAAGGGAGAGTTGGAAAAGAAGAAGAAAAACTAAGAATAAAGAAATAAGTGAAAGGGAAAGGAGTGGTGTAGAGACAATGTAAGAAAAACAAAAATTGAGAGAATGAATGAAGTAGAAAATGTTTTGGGGTATTTAAATAGAAGAAAAGGAGATGAAAAAGAGAATAAAAAGGAATATAAAAATAGTAGTCAATGTAGTTATAAATAGGGAAAGACTAAAAGTTATGACAAAGTTAGAAAGTTGTGTCCTTATGGAAAAAGGACATGACTTTTGAATTTAAATTCAAAATTGGAATAGGTTTAATATACAATAAGATACAAATAAATAGAGATAAGATAGTAAATAAGATAGGAAATAAATGAATTAAAAATTTAAAAAATTATAAAGAAAATAAAATAAGAAAATTGCAAAAAAAATAAAAATAAAAATAAAAATGTGGAGTTAATATTGGGCACGAGTCGGCACACTGTGCTGACTCAACACTGTAAGGCGTGCTGACTCGGCATAGAGCTCGCATGTCAAGCCTCGAGGATGGGCGAGGCAGCACGCATATGCTGACTCGGCACCATCCGGCTCTATTATGAGTCGGCACGCTGTGCCGACTCGGCACAGAGCCAAGGCAAAACTAATTTTTTTTTATAAAAAAATCAAAACAAAAATTAACTAAAAGAAAAACAATGTGTATGTGTATATTTAAAAGAAAATAAAAAAAGTAAAAGAAAATGAATAAACTAGAAATAATATAAATACCTTGCTAAATTTAATGGTTTATAGCTTGACCATACCTTTTTGAATTCATGGTGTAGAAAGAGAGATTGATTCTTATGGATCAATTACATTATCAATTAAATAAGGCTTAAGACAATGACCATTCACCTTAAAGCTTTCTCCTTTATCATTAGCAATATCAATTGCCCCATATAGATGAACTTTGATAACTTTGAATGGACCCCGACCACCTTGACTTCAACTTACCGGGAAACAACTTCAATCTAGAATTGTAAAGCAGAACAAAGTCTCCCTCATAGAACTCTTTCTTAACTATATGCTTATCATGCCACAATTGTGTACGATCCTTATAAAACTTAGCATTTTCATAAGCATTCATTCTCAATTCTACTAATTCATTGAGTTGAAGTAGTCTTTTCATACCTGCTTTCTTCAAATCAAAGTTCAAAGCCCTAGTTGCCCAAAATGCCTTATGCTCAAGTTCTACGGGCAAGTGACAAGACTTCCCATAAATTAATTGGTAAGGAGTAAGGCCAATGGGTGTTTTAAAAGCTGTCCTATATGCCCACAAGGCATCATCTAACTTCAATTCCTAATCCTTTCTTGACGAAGAAATTATTTTCTCTAAAATCCATTTGATCTCTTTATTGCTCACCTCAACTTGCCCACTTGTTTGTGGGTGATATGGAGTAGCCACCCTGTGTGTAACTCCATACTTCTTCAAAAGAGCTTCAATTATATGATTACAAAAGTGTGAACCACCATCACTAATTAATGCTCTAGGGGTGCCAAACCTTGGAAAAATAATTTTCTTAAGCATCTTTTTGAGAACCTTAGCATCATTAGTAATAGTAGCCATTGCTTTTACCCATTTAGAGATATAATCTACCATTACCAATATATATTTATAACCCAAAGAACTAGGAAAGGGACCCATGAAGTCAATACCCCAAATATCAAAAATCTCTACTTCGAGAATTCTTTTCAAAGGCATTTCATGTTTCCTAGACAAATTACTCATTCTTTGGCATCTATCACATTTAAGCATAAAATCTCTAGCATCCTTAAATAAAGTAGGCCACCAAAAACCAGACTGAAGTACCTTAGAAGCTATCTTTGATGCACCAAAGTGTCCACCTACATCTAAAGAATGACAATGTCTCAAAACATCTTGAACTTCATCTTGAGGAATACACCTTCTAATCAAACCATCTCCATATCTCTTGTAAAGAAAATGTTCCTCCTAATAGTAGAACTTACTATTATGCAGAAATTTCTTCTTTTGCCAAAAATCAAGCCCATAAGGTAGAGCTCCACTTATAAGGTAGTTTGCAAAATCTGCAAACAATGGAAGTTCTTTAGAAGCTAATGTAAGGAGATGTTCACTATGAAAATGACTCATTGATCGGCATAACATCATCACTCTTATTTAATTCCTCTTGATCTAGTCTTGATAAGGAGTCTGCAACAAGATTCTCACTTCCTTTCTTATTCCTCACTTCCCAATCAAAATCTTAAAGCATTAGAATCCACCTTAAGAGCTTTGGTTTTGCATCTTTCTTGCTTAGAAAATACTTGAGGGCAATATGGTTGGAATACACAATGACCTTTAACAAGCAACTCTTTCTCTGTGGTGGTATAATTAATCTAAGCATCATCAAATAGTTTACTAGCATAATAAATCATATAAGGCTTGCCTTCTTTTCTTTGCCCCAAAACAGCCCCAACCGTAAAATTGCTTGCATCACACATGATCTCAAATGGTTGCTCCCAATTTGGTGGTTGCAAAATTGGTACTGAAGTAAGAGCCTTCTTTAAAGTCCTAAATGAATCCATACATGCATCATTAAACTCGAAAATAGCCTCCTTGGAAAGTAGCTTGCATAGTGGCTTTGCTATCTTAGAGAAATCTTGGATGAATCTTCTATAGAAACCCGCATGTCCAAGAAAGCTCCTTATATCCTTTACACACTTTAGAGGTGGCAAATTGGCAATGAATTCTATCTTTGCTCTATCAACCTCGATGCCTTTTTGTGAAACCATATGGCCAAGAATAATCCCTTCTTGTGCCATGAAGTGGAACTTCTCCCAATTAAGTACTAATCCATGCTCCTTGCACCTATCAAGAACTTTAGAAAGATTTTCTAGACAATTTACAAAGTTAGATCCATAAACACTAAAGTCATCCATGATTACTTCAACACAATTATCTATTAGATTACTAAATATTAAAAACATACATCTTTGGAAAGTAGTGGGAGCATTGCATAAGCCAAAAGGGATACGCCTAAAAGTAAAAGTACCATATGGACAAGTAAAAGTATTCTTAGCTTGGTCTTCAAGATGAATAGGAATTTGGTAAAAACCACTAAGCTCATCAAGATAACAAAAATATAAAAAATTTGCTAATCTTTCTATAACTTGATCAATAAAAGGAAATGGAAAATGATCTTTCCTAGTTGATTTATTTAACTTTCTGTAGTCAATACACATACATCAACCAGTGATAGTCCTAGTAGGCACTAAGTTATTATGTTCATTTTGCACAACGGTCAAGCCACCCTTTTTAGGCACGACTTGAATGAGGCTTACCTATTTGCTATCACTAATGGAATATATGATCCCATTGTCAAGCAACTTAATCACTTCCTTTCTAACCACTTTCTTAAGAGTGGGATTGAGCCTCCTTTAAGTTTCTATAGTAGGCTTAGTATCATTTTCTAAAAGGATTCTATGCATACAAATAGTTGGGCTTAATCATTTTAGATCATTGATTGAATATCCTATTACTCCCTTATGTTTATTCAAAACATTACATAAAGCATTCACCTCATCATTAGGTAGTAAAGAATTTACAATGAAAGAAAAAATAGAATTAGAATTAAGAAATACGTACCTTAGAGTGGAAGGCAAAGGTTTAAGCTCCAAATTGGGTGCTTCACTTGGTGAGGAAGGCTTAGGATCATCTTTCTTCCTTAATGGCTCATATCTTTAATACCTATAAGGATAAATAGATGGAGCCGATTCCAACATGCTTACACAAGCTACAACCTCCTTATTGGAATGCTTGTCAGTAGCCTTTTATGACATAGAATCCGACAAAGGGTCTTTACCTAAATACTCATGAACAACATCTTGTACGTATTCATTAATTATATTAATTGAATTTATCCTTTCACAAACTTCAATAGGTGGAGATGTCTTAATCATTTTATAAACATCAAAAACTATGGACTCGTCATTTACTTCCACCTTAATTTTTCCATTTTTCATGTTAATGACCAGTACTGCGGTCACTAAAAATAGCCTCCCCAACAATATAGGAATTTTGGGGTCCTCTTCCATATCCATCACTACAAAATCTACAGGAATAATAAACTTACCTATTTTGATGGGTACATTCTCAAGCACACATAATCGATATTTAATAGATTTATCTGCCATAGAAAGACACATGGTAGTAGGCTTCAATTCACCTAAATCTATTTTCTCAAATATAGAATAAGGCATTAAACTCACACTAGGACCTATATCACATAAAGCTTTATTAAATGCAAGATCACCTATTCTATAAGGAATAGTAAAAGAACCTGGATCCTTAAGTTTTGGTGGAGTTCTTGTGAACATCACCTTAGACTCTTCAACTAGTGAAACTAGTCCATACTCTTCCATCTTACCCTTATAGTTAATAATGTCCTTCAAAAATTTGCCCTTAGAGGGCATATCTCTAATAGTATCCATAAAAGGTATAGTAATAGTTATGTCTTTCACATGATCAAAAAACTTACTAAATTGTTTTCCAAGATTGCGCCTTATAAACCTTTGTGGGAAAGGTAAGGTTCTAAAGTCAATCTTGGGCTCACCTTTCTTGTTTGGTACTTCTTGAGTAGACTTCTCTTTCATACCGCACTTATCATCTTTTTTATCCTTCACACCATCATCTACCCTTGAATTCACCACACCCTCATCATCATCCTCATTCACAATCTTCTTATTTGTTAAAGCACCTCCAACTTCCTTACCACTTCTCAAGTTTATAACTTGACAAGATTCTTTAGGCTAAAATTCAAGTTGACTAGGTAGTCTTCCTAAAGGTTGAAGGGTTGAAGACGCTTATTGAATAATTTAATTTTCAAGGATTCTATTGTGGGAAACAAGTTGATCAATTCTTGCATTAAGTTGCTTGAATTGATCTTCATGTTGTTTGTTGGTGGTTGATGAGTGTGAAACATGCATGTGTTGAGCACTCTATTTTATTGCATATTAAGTTTAGAAATGCATTGTTTAGTTATTTTTTAGTTAATTTAGTTAGTTTTGTTATTTTATTTTAATTTAGGTGCTTTTATGATAAAGATAAGATTGAAGCTTAAAGTTGGAAGGTTATCCTCACATCAGGGCACATGCCCATGTGCACACCCATGTGTGGAGTTGCAGGCCCATGCACTTGCCTATGCCTGAATTAAAGAAAATCAAGTTACAGAGCACATGCCCATACGCATGCCCATGTGTGGAGTCACACGCCCATGCGCACGACCATGCCTGATTTTAAGAATTCAGAGTTATTTTGATGCATGGGCGTGTCCAATTGTTGCGTACCCATGTATGATGATATGGTAGCCAATTAAAAGTGGATTTTAAGCTAGAGTTTAGATAGATAGAAGCGCATCTTTTAAGCCTATGTTTAGATAGAGTTTGGGAGAGTTTAAATGACCTTTTTTCATTAGGAAATTAGGTCTTTTAAATAGAACCATCTGTTTTTCATGAAGGGGGTGGCTAGTTTTTAGTTTTTAGTTCTGGTTTTAGTTTTCTATTCTCTTTGTTTTTCAGAAGATGTTTTCATTTTGTTTTGCTTAGTTCATAGTAGAGGAGATACTTGGCTTGAAGTTAAAAGAGCAAGGCTTCCTTACATCATTTGGAAGGGGGTTTTTCTTGTATCATACTTTTATTTAATTGTTATTATATTTAGAATGGTTTTCATTTCTTCTTTATTTTCCTTTATTCTTAACATAAGTAGCTAGATCCTTTCTAGGGTTCTTATTCTGAATTGACCATGTGCTTATTGTGATTTATGTTAGGTTGCTAGATTTAATTCATTGGTTATTGTTGTACTTAATGTCATTTTAGGACTGATCACCCTAAGATTGAATTAATACTATAGGCTTAATCGAGAGATAGGTTATGTAGGATTAGGCAATGACCTATTGATTACTTAATTAGTTGAGAGATAATTAAGTGGATTAATATTGATTAAAGATTGTGTTTAAAATTGGATTTAAAAGGCATTAGGTTGGTGAGAGCCAGTAAACTTAGTGTTAATTAATTCCCAGTTAATTATAGGTTTATCTAAGAGGAAAACCTATAGTTTCTAAGATCCCTTCAAAGTGAATTAGAAATAGTTAAACCTAGTTAGGTAATCAATCTTTTGAAATGGTCCAATTGAGAATAAGAACCCTAGCTTTTAATATTTGTTTGAATTTGAATTTTACTTTAGTTTGATTTGGTTTCAGTTTTTAAAGAATCTAAACTCTATTTCAGTGTCTGAACAAATGAACATAGTTAGTATTTCAGTATTCAATTCACAATCTCTGTGGGATGATATCTTTATTAGTACTTGATACGATTCTATACACTTACAGATTTATATACATCAAGTTTTTGGCACCGTTGCCGGGGATTGGCAGAATTGATATTGTTAAGAAAATTTTGTTGCTTGATTTAGACATTATTTTTAATTTTGTGAATAATTGTGGTATTGCAGGAATTTGTGTTGGTTGATGCACATCACACGAAGTGCAAGCAAACAAGGACTTGAGTTGATACCACTTGATTTGGAGTTAGAAAAGATAGTTCGTGAGAAAAAGAAACAAATAATCATATCACGACAATCACCAAGTAAAATGGACTTAGGAGATGACACAAGGAATGACCCACCGAGGTAATAAGTTCTTCAAAATTCTCAGAATGGTTAGAGAACCATGCGAGATTTTATGAGTCCTAATGTGCAAGGTGATCAGACACCAATTGTAAGGCCGGCGGTAGTAGCAAACAACTTTGAAATCAAGCCGGTAATGATCCAAATGATCCAAAATTCACCATTCGATGGGCTACCACATGAGAATCCATTTGGTCATATGTCTAGATTCTTGGAGTATTGTTCTACCTTCAAGATGAATGGAGTATAGCCTGATGCAATCCGATTGATTCTCTTTCCATTTTCTCTTATGGATAGAGCAAAGTGATGGTTTACAAGTTTGCCACCCAACTCCATCAACACTTGGCAAGAGCTTTACACAGCCTTTTTCAACAAATACTTACCACCTGTAAAGGTGTTGAGGATCAAAAATGAGATTAACTCTTTCTTTCAAAGAGATGATGAAACATTCTATGAGTGCTGGGAAAGATTCAAAGACCTACAGAAGCGGTGTCCACCTCAATTGATTCCTACATGGGATTTGGTGCAATTATTCTATAAAGGAGTCAATCATACGGTTAGAGTCAACATTGATGCAGCAGCTGGAGGTACTATCATGTTAAAGACACTAGATTATGCCTTGGATCTCTTTGAAGAAATGGCAAATACATAAAGTTTGTGGTCTAATAAGAGGACTATTAAAAAGAAGGTTGGATCAATAGAAGTGGACAATTTTACCATGATGAACACAAAGCTTGATGCTCTGACAAAAAGGATGGACAAAGTGAATATGAATGCAGTATCTACATTGTCCTCCTCATATGAATTATGTCAAGGAGGTCATCCTACCATAGAATGTCAAATGATGCAAGGGATGACTACAGAGGTTGTCAACTATATGGGCAACTTCAAAGGACCTTAAAACTAAGTCTATGGCAATACCTACAATCCAAGTTAGAGGAATCATCCAAATTTCTCTTAGAGCAATTAAGAAAACAACCAGTGGAGACCATAAGCACCATCAGGATTTGGAGGTCAGAATGCACAATAACCTCAATATCAATTTTAAAAAGACAAAGGGTCATCCTCTAGAACTTCAATAGAGAGTAAGATGGAGAAATTCATGGATGTGATGTCATCAAAGATGAGCCAGCAAGACAAAGCTTAAAAGAGGATAGAGCGAATGATCCGAAATCATTATTCTTCTATTCATAATCTAGAAGTGCAAATGGGGCAACTAGAAAATTCCTTATCAATAAAGAATCAAGGTGCATCACCAAGTAATACAGAGAAGAATCCAAAAGAGCAAGTAAAGGCTATCACCTTGAGAAGCGGTACAGAGATCCAAACCTCTAAGGCAACAATGGAGTATAAAGAAAAGAAGAATGAGATGATGAAAGGGTTGAGACACCAAAAGAACCAGAAGTGAAGGAGGAGAACAAAGAAAAGGAAAAGTCACCACCAATTCGGGCATATGAACCTCCAGTACCATTTTCGTAAAGGTTGAAGAAAAAAAAGTATGATCAGCAATTTGCAAAATTCTTGGAAAGATTCAAGACTCTCCACATCAACATACCTTTTGTGGAATGTCTAGTTTAGATGCCAAAGTATGCAAAGTTTTTGAAGGAGCTAATTTCCAATAAGAAGAAGTTGCAGGAGTTTGAGACAGTCACACTCACAAAGGAGTGCAGTGCCATCATTTAAAATAAACTTCCTTTAAAAAGGAAGCAACCAGGGAGTCTTACTATTCCATGTTCTGTGGGGAATTTATCATTTTAAAAATCTTTGTGTGATTCAGGTGCTTCTATTAATCCTATACCTTTGTCTATTTATAGAAAATTGGGACTTAGAGAGGCAAGATGAGCAAACATTCATCTATAACTGGTAGATAGGACAGTAAAGGAACCAGAAGGAATAGTGGAAGATGTGATAGTAAGGGCTTGAAAATTCATTTTTCCAGTGGACTTTGTCGTCCTTGACTTTGAGGAAGATGAAGACGTTCCATTAATCCTTGGTATGCCTTTCCTATACACTGCCAAGGCAATCATTAATGTATATGATGGAACTTTGACTCTAAGAGTAGGTGAGAAAAGTTGTAAATTCAACATCTATCAAAGTATGAAACATTCTTCTGAAAGTGATTTGTGCTTTAAAGTTGATATTTTGGATGAATGTGTGATTGAAGTCCAACGAAGGAGGTTGTCAAAATATAATGAATTGGAGTATATTAAGAGGTGTGTGTAGGTACAAACCCCCTAAGATGAAGATTACCTTAACCACCAAACTCATTTTTTCCAAATTCAATTACCAAACACTGAACCTACACCACCATCAAGCATAAAACCACCGAATGTAGATTTAAAACCTTTACCTCAATATTTGAGGTATACTTTTCTTAGAGAAAACCAAATGTTACCTATGATTGTATCTTCTAAGCTCACCCAAAACTAAGAAGACTTGCTTGTAAGGATGCTAAAGAGGAGAATAAGAGCAATTGGTTGAAAAATTTTGGATATAAGAGGGATAAGTCCATCTAATTACATACACAAAATTCTAATGGAAGATGGATACAAGCCAACCATTGAAAGGAAAAGAAGGCTAAATCTAAACATGCAAGAAGTGGTGAAGAAAGAGGTGGTTAAGCTATTAGATACATGGATTATTTATCTAATTTCAGATAGTTCATGGGTAAGTCCTATCCAGTGTGTACCAAAGAAAGGAGGAATGACTGTGGTGGAAAATGAGAAAGGTAAGTAGATCTCTACAAGAGTAGTGACTAGATGGAGAGTGTGCATTGACTATAGGAAGCTGAATTTAACTACCAGAAAGGACCACTTTCCACTACCATTTATTGATCAAATGTTGGAGAGGATAGTAGGACATGCCGTTTACTATTTCCTAGATAGTTATTCGGGCTACAATCAGATAGTAATTACTCCAGAAGATCAAGAGAAAATGACATTCACATGTCCCTATGGCACATTTGCCTATAGAAGAATGCCATTTGGATTGTGTAATGCTCCAGTAACCTTTCAAAGATGCACGATGGCCATATTCTCAAATTTAGTAGAAACAATTATGGATGTGTTCATGGATGACTTCTCAGTCTGTGGAAGCTCATTTGAAGGATGTTTAGAGAATTTAGAGCAAGTTCTTACACGGTGTGAAGAGACAAATTTGGTGCTAAATTGGGAGAAGTGTCATTTTATGGTGGAGGAATGAATCATTCTTGGACATAAGATCTCAACACAAGGTATTGAAGTGGATAAAGCAAAAGTAAAGACCATTGAAAAGCTTTAATACCTAACAAATGTCAAAGGAATTTAAAGTCTCCTAGGTCATGCAGGATTCTGTCAACGGTTTATCCAGGATTTCTCAAAAGTCTCTAAACCTCTTTGTAAATTAGTTGAGAAAGATTCTTCTTTTGACTTTACTAGTGATTGTAAATTGGCTTTTGATAGGTTGAAAGAAACATTGATATCAGCTCCCATAGTTGTCTCGTTAGATTGGAATCTCCCATTCGAATTAATGTGCGATGCAAGTGATCATGTAATAGGAGTTGTACTTGGCCAAAGGAAGGAGAATAAACTTCATGTCATCTATTATGTAAGCCAAACCTTGAATGATGCACAACTCAACTATGCCATAACCGAGAAGGAGATACTAGCAGTAATTTTTACTTTTGATAAATTTTAATCTTACTTACTTAGTTCTAAAGTTGTTGTATATACAGATCATGGAGTGTTGAAATACCTTTTAAATAACAAGGATTCAAAGCCAAGGCTCATACTATGGGTGCTGCTTTTATAAGAGTTCGATATTGAAATTAAAGACAAGAAAGGATCATAAAATGTAGTAACTGATCATCTCTCAAGATTGGAGCTAGAGCAAGAAGATAATGAAAAGGAAGAACCTATCTAGGAGCTATTTCCAGATGAGATGTTGTTAGCAATCCAAAGTTTAAATGCGCCATGGTTTGCGGATATAGCTAACTTTGTATCGAATGGGAAATTTCTGGAAGAATTCAATAGCCAACAGAAGAAGAAGCTCATTCATGATTTCAAGTATTATCTGTGGGATGATCCATATCTTTGGAAGCTATGCAATGATGGTTTGACAAGAAGATGTGTATGAGATGAAGAAACTAGTTCAATTTTGCAGCATTGTCATAAAATGGTCAGTGGTCATTTTGGTCTACAAAGAACCGCTGTAAAAGTTCTTGAAGCAGGGTTCTATTGGCCTATTGTCTTTCATAATGATAGATAGTGTGTATTCAGTTGTAAAGCATGTCAAAGGAGTAGCAACATTTCAAAGAAGGATGAAATGCTCCAATCAGGAATTCTTGAGGTAGAAATATTTGATGTATGGGGCATAGATTTCATAGGGCCACTTCCTATTTCAGATGGAAACAAGTATATACTTGTTTATGCAGATTATGTGTCCAAATGAGTGAAAGCTCAATCTTGTGTAGTAAATGATGCAAGAGTAGTTTGTAAATTCCTGGGCAAACTCTTTACTAGGTTTAGAATGCCTCGAGCTATCATAAGTGATGGTAGAACACATTTCTGTAACAGAAATTTGGAAGCATTGCTAGCTCGTTATGGGGTTAAATATAAGATAGCCACTCCATACCATCCCCAAATAAGTGGACAAGTAGAAGTAAGCAATACAAAGTTGAAGCAGATTCTTGAAAGAACAGTGAGCAAGTCGAGAAAAGAGCGGGCAAAGAAGTTGGATGATGCTTTGTGGGCATATCGAACAGCTTACAAGACACCTATTGGAATGTCTCCATATAGGTTGGTGTATAGAAAAGCATGTCATCTTCCTGTTGAAATTGAGTATAAGTCTTACTGGGAAATCAAGGCTTTGAATTATGATTGCAAGAAAGTCACAGAAAAGAAACTCTTACAATTGACTGAATTGGAGGAGATAAGAGAGTTGGCATATAAAAACTCCAAAATTTATAAAGAACGTACAAAGAAATGGTATGATGCCAAGGTGAAGATTAAGAGTTTTCAAAAAGGAGACCAAGTGTTACTATTCAACTCCAAACTCAAATCATTTTCAGGGAAGCTCAAGAGTAAATGGTTAGGACCATTTATAGTAAGCCATGTCTACCTCTATGGAGCTATGGAAGTTTGAAACACTAAAGGAGAAAAGTTCAAAGTTAATGGGCAAAGACTGAAAATCTACCATAGAGGCACATGGGAGAACTTTTGCCAATTAGCCTTTTTGGTTGATTCAACACTCTGAAGATCATGATGGTCTAAGCTCATAGACCTAAAAGAGCACTTCTTTTCTTTTTCTTTTTATTTTTAGTTTCTTTATTTTTATGTTCATATATTTTGAGTTTTGAGTATTTTTTGTATTCTGTTTTGTAGGAAGTGAAAAGTAGAAGTTCTAAAAATAATAATAAGAATTTGAAGAAGAGGAGGAGCACGAGAAGTAATAAGTGTATATTTGTGTGGGAATTCAGTGGTTGTGATTACATGATGTGTATATAAATCCTAGAGCTTTTCGTGTTTCGATCAAATAGAGAGGTTGCACACCTTGTTGCATAGTCATGCAACCTAATTTGAAAGCTTAGAGTAGAAATTTTGAGGTTTGGCATGCCCATGTACATGGCCATGGCAAACCAGGATAAAAATTGGTCGAATCAAGCATGGCCATGCACATGGCCGTGCATTAGAAACACTAGGAGGAAGCATAGAGGCAAGTTAGGCATGCCCGTGCTTGCCTTGCCACAATGGGATAGCACAGGCACATGCCCATACGCATAGGCGTGTGCACTGTCGAATTTTTTCACTAAAAGACACCAAATGCCTTTAAAAATCATGCCCAATTCGAAATTCTTCAATTTCCCACAACCTTCTCACTTTACCAACATCTTCCACTTTCCAATATCTAGGGTTCTTCAATTCTTCATGACTTTTCCAATTTTCCAACACTTCCCACTTTCAATACATTGAAATCTTCAACTTTGACTACTTTCTACATTCCCAACTCTTCAATTCCCCATTTTTAATCATTTTTATCTTCACTTCCCTCCATATAAACACCACCCTCTTCTCTTCTCTTCCCACACATCTTAATTTCTTGATTATCAAAATCCTCCTACACTAATTACTTATCTCTAGCCGAAATTCCTCTCTTAACAAGTTCTTCATCCATCACTCACTCATGGAAAGAGAGCCACGAAAGAAGACTTATGCTACAAAGAAAGTAAAGCCAAGGTTGAAAAGGACACGTGGGAGAAGCTCTACCAATCCGGGTGGTAATTATGAAGATCATATGGTAAGACCTTTCCCTACCCATATTGAATTTAGTTATGAGGGGCAAAGAAAGAAATTTGAGCAATTACTTTCTAGAAAAATTATGCCAAACAAATATATGAATGTATCTTCTTTAAGAGCAATAGGTTTATTTCAATGTTTAAAATTCGGTAAAAATGTTATAATTTGTTTAATTATTGGTAATTTTATTACAATAGACAATTTGGTCAAATCAATAAAAATGTGCAGACACGACATTGAAGGTAGTTTTTTTTTTATCAGATAGTCATGTGTACATTTTGTTTTTATTAATTTTGACTAAATTATAATTTGTACTGAAACAAACAATTGGCAAAATTATAATATTTTTATCATGTTTTAAAAATGAGGATAAATTTATAAAAAGTTGCAAATATTATAACCTTTTTCAATCATTTTCGTTATAATTTTTTAGTGTCCATGAAGTGTAAAATAAATCAACATACAACCGAGGCAATGATAGCCATGATTCATCAGAATTGCATGGTAATGCGAGCTCCAATGTGTTTGTAGCTGGAAATGCAATATTATAAACAAAATTACTTGGTATAATTGGCCAATATGGCATCTTTTGGCATGTGCCTTTGCTTGTATGGAATTTTTGGCCATGTGCCATTGTCCATTTAAGTAATGTGTTGACATATAAAAAAAGACGAAAAATGTATCTTAATTTTGGAGGGAAAAGAATCTTAGTTCAAGAGGGAAAAGAGTCTTAGTTTAGAAGGGAAAAGTGTTTATCAATTTTTGAGGAAAAAGTGAAAAACTTTTGTCATTACATAATTTGCTTCTTCTTTTCATTTTTTATCTTCTAAATTACTATATTGTGCATGTGTGGACTTAAAAATTCTTTTAAAAATTTAGATAAAAATGTGTGTTGGAAAGTTGCACTTTATAATCAAGTTGTTGAAGTCACAATTAAATTGGTTGATTCATAATCAATTTGCACCTGAACGCGCAAGTAAATACTCATTTTCCTACTTGGTTTGCTTTTACAAAAAAAAATAATTAATGAAAATTCATAAAATTCAAGAGAGAAAAATTTTATGTTATTAGTTCGATAATTATGTATAATTTTTGAGTTTGATTGAAAATGAGAATGGTGATAATTTTGTTGTATGAAATGTAGGCAATAATAAATTTTTTAAACTAATAACATTGAGTTTTCTATTATTAGTTTGTAATTACATGTAGTTTCTGAGTTTGATTGAAAATGGGAATAGAGTGATATTTTTGTTGTTATATGAAGTGTAGGCAATAATGAATTTTTTAAATTAGTAATATTAAAGTAATTAGGAATGACATATAATTATAATAAATATTTAGAATCTTATTTATACAAAATGTTTTAATTTTTGGCATTAATAAATACTTATTAGTGACAGAACTTAAAATATATGTTTGCATGATTATTGATATATGTAATTATGAGATAGAAAAATATATTGGAATAAGAAGACCACATATTTGGATGTACACATCAAATATATCCATAATTTTGGTTGCTGATAAAAAATTGAAATAAGAAGAGCATCATATTCGAATAGATATGTTTAATATCCTCACAATTATAGTCATTGTTAAATATATTTGAATAAACATATTCTTATATTTGAATTTAAATGTTAAATACTTTAAATCAATATTAATATTAATATTCATACAAAAAAAATATTAGTATTAATATTGAGTAAATAAAATTTAAATAAATAAATAAATATAAAATTAAGTTATTTTTATATAATACTAATTGAGTAATAAGTAAATATGATATTGACTTCAAATATTACTAAGCATATAATTTAAATTACAAATTATAATTCAATGTTATGTAACTTTTTTTAAAGAAAAAACTACATAGTTTCATGATAAAACTAAGTCATTTTAGTGCCATAAATTAATGTAACTTTTAACTACAAAACTATGTAGTTTAATCTTTAAATTACATATGATAAAATTATTTAATTTTTATAGTACACATTAGTATTACATTTAAGGATGCGTTTGGATTGGGATTAAAGGAGAGTAAATGTTACTCCTATAATGCATTAACCCCCTTTAAGTTTAACCCTATTTGACAAACTTTAGAAGACTAAGGTTAACAGTTAACCCCCTTTAAGTGTATTTTTATCAACCTAGTTGGGAATAAGATAAAAGCCTATAAAAAAAATTTTTTATGAAAAAATATAAATTTTTTATTTTTCTATTTTTCTATCATTTTATGTGTATTTATAAATTATTCATCTTTTCAATTTTTTTTTACATTAATAAAATAAAAATCAAATTTATAAAAATATATAAATTAATTTAATTTTTATGGTAGTTTTACTATTTCTATCTTTTATTTACAATTTTAATACTGTTATTGTTACTTATTTATATTTGACATTTTTAATTTATTCACACAATTCTTATAAGAATGTCAATAAATTAATCACATTAGTATTAATTAAATATTATTTTTACCATTATGAATTTAATATATAAAAAATCTTTAATATTATTGTACATACAAATTTTGTGTATGAAAAATCAAACAAGAAAATTGAAGAACAAATTGAGAATTTTTTTATTGAACTTGAGAGCGGATTATAATTTCTATATTGCAAAGAATTTTGGATCTTCCAATTCGAAATTTGCAGAAATCACATGCTTCAAGGGCTTTGTAACTTAATCTTGAAATAATTTCATTCAAGGGCTTGGTAGCTTAATTTTGAAATAATTTCGAATTTGATGAAGAGTTTTGATGAACACCTTAATGATCTTATAAAATTTGAAGAACACCTTGATGATTTTGTAGGAATTTTGGATTTGATGAAGAATTTGGATAAAAAATACCTTGGATGATCTTGTAAAGCTTGAAGAACACATTGATGATCTTGTAGAGAATTTGAGTTGTAATTTTGGCAAAGGTTTAATGCTTATTTTGTTGATGATTTGAAGCATAAGAGGCACATCTAGTTATAAGCACTTGCAGAGGTAGTGTGATGTTATAAAGTTTCAAAACTCTAGTGGTATGATTGATTTTAATTACCTTTAATGTAATTTAATTGGTTTAATTACATCATTATTTAAATAAATAATAATTTTAATTATTATCTATTTATTATTATCTTAATAATATATTTGAAATATTTTGATTGGTCATTGAAACAATTTAATTAAGATAATAAACTAAAATATTTGATTGGTCCAAAATCTTAATAAATTTATTAGACTAAAATATGTAATTAGTCTAATTAAATTATTTAATAGACCGAAAATATTTTATTGGTCTAAAAATAATTTATTAAAACTTACATTTCTATAATTATCTTTATGAAATTTTTTAATAATTTGATATTTTCAAAATTAATTTTATTGTCTATGGAAAATTTAATAATAATTTATTTATTTTTATTATTTTAATTATTGCATATATATAGTAACAATTTTTTTAGTAAAATCAATTATATAGCTTGTGCATTATCCTTTATTTACCAAACAAGGTTAACAATTTAGCTATTACACTTGTAACTGTTACTCCTTTAAAAGTTATACCTTTAACTATTACACTCCATTTTTTTTAATCCTGATCCAAACACACTTTAAGTATTAATGCTACAAAAATATTATATAATATTAATTTAGTCTCATGTAGATAAAAGTTAAATTATTAGGTATAATAAAAAAATTATATATTCATGATAAAACTATTTAGTTTTAGGTAAATTAGTTTTAGTATTAAGTAAATATAATCTAAATTATTAAGGAAATAATATATAATATTAATTTAATGTTAAGTAATAAAAATTATTTAGTGCAATAAAAAAATTTTGATTTTAACAATATGGTAGTTATATCAATAACACCGAACTATCACAATACTTTATTGGCCAAAAGCGCTATTTCACCCCTGAACTTTACACTTTCTGCCCATGATATCCCTCAACTTTTATTTTAACCACTAGCACCTCTGATCTTCTATTTTTAGCGTATTTAATCTATGATCTTCTATTTATAACCTAGTTTAACCAATAACATGATAGCGTGGCATGGAGCGTATATTCAAAATCGGTGAAGCGTGTTAAGCCCTTTAAAACGAGTGATGTGGTAAATTTGAACAATAAAAAAACTAAAATGGCAGTGACCAAGCAAATCAATTGTTCTTCTTCTTCGGTGGCTTCTGAAACTTAGCCAAAATCTTTCTCTTTATCTTTGTTTTATTTTTTTCATCAAGAAAGGTTGTTTGGATTTTCTGTTTTGTTGCTTTGCTTTTGCTTCGGTTCATCCGTTGGTGGTTGTCATTATCTTTCTCAGCTTCGAACCATGGACTCTGGTCAATTTGATGTGCCCTTGTGCCACTATGGAGAGATCACAAATATCAAAATGTCATAGACTAACTCCATCCCTAGACGTAGATTTTTTAGTTGCAGAAATTACAAAGTAAGTTGACAATGTTTGTTTATAAATTGTATTCATTAAATTAGGGTTTGGAAATTTGTAAACGATAATGTGTTAAATAATGGGAATGTGTAGAATATTGGTGCATGCAAGTTCTTCATGTGGATTGATCCTACTTCACCTGAACAATCAAGAAATGTTATTTTGGGATTATTAAGAAAGATGTAGCAGTTGGACGGTGAGAGAGACAGAGTTAGAAATACTCAAAAGAAATAAAGAATGCTAATCATTATGTTAATTTTAATTATATTACTGCTTTTGATTGGAAATAGGAGTTGAATGTTGTTGGTTATGAATATGCATTGCATTGTACTTTGGATGTTGAAGCAAAGGAATAATTACTGGGTAGAAGATACAGTAGCAAGCCTAATGTAGTTGACTGGAATCAGTAGAATCAGTAAATGGATCTCTAAGATAAGGGATGTATTGTTGAATGCATATTTGTGAATGATAATTAAAAGGCAGCTCCTATGTTTGATTTGATATCAATTGAGATGAGGATGATGAAAATTATTGCTTATGAAAATGTCAAAATATGAAGTGATATAAAAATAGATATTTATAATATAATGAAACTGCATTAAGCACTGAACAGTGGGTTACAAAGTCCGATAGTAGTACTAAAGTTAAATAAAAGGCAAAACTATTTGCACCACAGAAGAGTTGTTCATCTCAGCACATATTGCTGCAAAAAAATGCCATCCACATACTACCAAGATGGCCTAAACATGCATGTCCAAAATAACAACTTAACATCAACATATTAATGAAATTGTGTCTCCTAACATTAAAATTTCAATATAGCCACTTGACATAAACATAGTTATTATTTCCTTGCTATACATTACTTCCAGTGTGGCTTACTTCAATGACAACATCAGATGTTTGAGTCTGTGATTCTTGAGTTGAGGCATTCCTCTTGTGCTACTGATGCTGTTGTTTTCTCTATTGTAATTATCTGGTAGTGATTACAGCTTTCCCATTCCATCTTAAACCAGGTGGCTTGAAGCCCCAATCTCCAGTTATTATTGCTGAACTTTTTATGTTTGGTGGAGTATATATAACTCTTGCCATATGTCTGCCATATTGTCAATATAATAAGCAAGTTATCATAGCATCAACCAATCCCATAAAAAAATAGCAACAAATGGCTGCTAATAAGTACTTACATTTTCCACCACTATCCCATATTCTTTAAAAAGGACTCCATGGCCAGAACCAGATTTTGGTTTAAAACTTCCTCTTTTGGCATGAGATGATTCAGTTGGAGCAGCATATCTCTTTTGGCCAACTTGATATGAGGCAATTGAGGTTGTTTTTCTACCTCTTCCCTTTGTTATTAATAGACCTCTCCCTAGATTTGCAGATGCACCTCGACCTCTCTTTGATGTCGAGCCTCTACCAATCCTAAACCTATCTTGCTCACACTTCACAGCATATAAAACACAAAAATTAATTTAAAAACTGAACACCATACTTTACCAACCATAAATGCACAATTTAAATATAAAAGAACATACATGAGTTTGTACTGTGACAGCTGATTCTCCTAATCCTTGTGATGTAATATGGACCTGACTAGATATTATGACAGCTGAACTTGGGACTGATGGCCTTGGGAGTGATGGACTTGCCACAGCTGGACTTGACACAATAGGAGTTGGTACTGATGGAGTTGATATATGTGGTCTTGGTGCTGCAGGAGTTGAAACTGGTGGAGTAAGTACTGATGAAGTTGAAACTCCAAGAGTTTGTGCTTGTGGACTTAATACTAATGCACTAACAGTTTTCTAATAATGTAACCATACTAATAGATTAGTGTTAGGCATTAATTAATGACAAAAAAACTAAATATTTAGGAATGCAGTACCTAATTTTGAGGCTGCCCTCTGGTTGGACACCCTTACTTGTTGTGACCTTGTTTGTGGCACAGAGAGCAGGTCATCTTCACTCCTGTCTTTGATAGCCTCCCATATTTAGGTTTCTTTGGTTCATCCTTATCTTTTCTCCTCTGATGCTTTTATCTTCCCAGCCTCTTAGTAATAATTGGAGGTTCAACAACTAGGTAACCAGAATTTGGCCAAAGCCTCATGCCTCACACTAGCTGTATAAAGTGTCCATATGCTTTAATGTAATACTCTTTTGAGTACCATTTGCTAACATATTCAGAAGGATCCATTTTTCTATGAAACATTGCACATATTGCATATTGATAGGGAATGCCTTTCCATTCCCAGTTCCTGTAGGTACAATGCATGTTTTTCAAGTCAACAGTATGACCATATTCTCCATTAATGACTTTAAAACCATGCTCTCCATTGAATGTAAGTTGACAGTCATAAGCTTTCCTAATGTAGACATTCATAAGCTTTCCTGATGTTACCATATAACTTTTCTTGTGCAACTGGTGAAATTTTAGTGGGCCATGTAGCTGCAAACTCCCTCATCACCCAATTTTATCCCTAATCTTCAAGTGGATCTCATTTAACATTGTAATAATTGACTGTAATCTTGACTTAAGAATCCATCCATTAAATGTCTCGCACATATTATTTTCCATTGCATCACATATACTTTATGTTCCTATGAAAGTGCTACACCACTATTGATGAGGGTAGCATAATAGGTCCTCCACTATACCATTCCCTAGCTTATTTAACTCTTAAAGTTTGTCCTTGAATTGTGCTTTAAATGTAGAGTATGCACATTCCTAAAATTTTTTCCTTCTTTCTTCCCATCTCCATTTTTTCCTCCAAGCAGATAGAATGTGCTGAACACACATTCTGTGCTCTGATTTAGGAAACACTTCATTTATAGCAACAAGTAACCCCTTGAAAAATAAAAGAGTTGGGTGATTAATTACAAGAAATAATAACAAATAACAAGTGTATATAAAAAAATCATGTAACTGTACAAATGTGAAGTACCTTTTGCATATCAGAATAAATTACAAAGCCAGCTCCATCTTGCATTTCAAGGTCATCCCTAACTGTTTCAAGGAACCACTTCTAACTTCTTGTATTCTTAATCTCCACCACAACCCATGCAATAGGGTACATCTGCCTGTTGCCATCTTTTGACATAGCAACAAGCAGTTGTCCCTTGCAAGGTTCTTTTGAAAAGCACCCATCAAATCCTAAAATCCTTCTGTATCCATCTTTAAAACCTTGCTTCCATGCATGAAAACATACATAAAACTTCTCAAATATTTATTTCCCAAGTTGTGAACTTTTATCACACTTCACAAAATAGGTTGTACCAGGATTAGACCTAAGAATCTCAGCTATATAATCATGCAATTTTGCATATTCAACCATATGATCCCCCATAGCAGCAGATAGAACTTTTGCTCTAGCTCTTCTATAAATTGTCTTCCCAACATATAAATGCAACTCTTTTTTCACAAGGTCTATAAGATCTTGAATCTTAATTCTAGGTTGTGACAAGATTCTATCTTTGAATCTACTTACAATGTAGCTATTGTTATAGTGGAAGGTTTTATTCAATCTAAAACATGAATGCCTAGGATTATAGTTCTTAATGACAAAATTTTGAGTATCCCTCTCAATCCCAGCATATGAAACCTATGAACAGCCATCATATGCACACTTAGCCCTAACTTTATGTGGTTGATTTGGCTTTAATTTGAGTTTTATTGCTTTAACCATAACATACTTATAGACAACCTCCCTAAACTGATGAACATTAACAAAGATCATACCTAATTCCCATAATGGGAGGACTGTGTTAGGATCATAGTGTAGAATTGGACTCACAGGTATTTGCTGTTGATCTACCCCTTCATCATCAGAGACAATATAATCTCCACCATGGTCATCGTTGTTATAAAGAGTTTCATGACCTCTAAATATGCCATCAGATGTATGCCTGTTAACATTCTTAAAGCCAACATCTACACCAATTGGACCTAAGTGGATTTCATCAGCTGTCTCTACTGCATGTCTTAGCTTTCTCCTATTTCTAGCCGCTTCTTCTCTAACTGCCCTTAGTTTTTCATTATTGTCACTACCAACCTCTACCTCAACCTCTTCAATGTTACAGCCTCGGCCTACAACCTCCTCTGTAGTGCAAACTCTAGGAGTTTCATCTACTGCATCCACAACCTCTTCACCCTCATCTAACTCCTCAACACTCTCTTCACTACATCATCAAAATCATATACCTCATCTTTACTGTCACTACCATTACCCACCATATAATATGATTCTCGTAACTCACTACCAACTGCCTCATTATTATCAATGTCAGTTCCATTTAATGATATATTGTCATCACTACCCTCATCAGTGTCATTGTCTACATTAATGATAGGCACATCTACCCCATGAGATACGTATAGGTTCATAACATCCCCATCTTTGACTTGTTAACAACATCTAATATAATTAAGTCATTGGCTAATAAAATAAACTCACCTCCATTCTTTGGCTCCCAATATATTTCGTCCACAGCCCTAAACCCAAATGACTTGATATACCACATTAACTTAAGCACACTGAACTTGTCATAGTCCATTATTTCTTCAGTACATTGACCACCAACATAGGTAGGTTGTGGCTGCCAAATAAAGGTGCCCCCATGATGCCATTTTATTGTAACATATCTGTCCACCATCCTGAAAAATAAAATATATTTATATATTAAAAAAATTAACAGGTTAACCTAAACCAAGACCACAACTATTAAAATACTACATTCTCCATAGGACCACCACTATTAAAATACTGCATTTTGTCCATACCAAAGTAGTTGCAGTAAAATAAAAAAAACAAAACATTAACTAAAAACCCTAAAATCTTACTTAATACCAAAAAAACCACAATAAAATGCACCATTCTATAAGAACAAAGAAGGGCAAGTTCGTACCTTTCTCCAACTAAAAAGGTTCATCCACTTTATCCTCTGCTTGTCCCTTTCTTTGACCAAATAATGCTTGCTTTTTCTTCTAAAAAGCTTATTTTATGCAACAATCCAACTATTGAATCTCTTGTCTCATTCGGAAAAAGATTTTACTCTTCTTCTGTTATGTCTGAAGCCTTTACCATAAAACAGACAGCTTCCGTGACTTTTTTTGTTTTTCAATTTACAATGAAAGCTTACTTTTAGGGATTCAACATTTACATGAATTTAGGGATTTCAGTTAATTGGTAATTTCACACATTTTCAACCATACATTAGTGTTGTTATGAGCTGTCAGTCCAACTCATAAAAAATAAGCCATGTCAGCTCGCATTTGCTGCACGCGTTTGGTCCAGGTGGCTCAGGGGTTAAATAGGCTAAAAATAGAAGATCAGAGGTGCTAGTGGTTAAAATAAAAGTTGAGGGGTGTCATGGGCCAAAAGTGTAAAGTTTAAGGGTGAAATAGAGCTTTTGGCCATAACTTTATTTCAGTATAAATGAAAGAAATTTATTAGTTCTATTTAATTTCACTCTATTTGTGATATCTCTTGGACTCTTTTTTTTTATTTATTTATAATTGTGATATATATTGTATATAAAATTAGATATTATACAATACTAATTTAGTATTAAGTAAATAAAAATTATATTTTTATAATTTAAATTAGTATTAATATTAATATTAAATGAATATAACTTAAATTTATAAATAAATATTATATAATACTAATTAAATATTAAATAAACAAAGTATAAATTATTAATTATAATTTAAAATTATATAATAGAATTTGTAGTTTTTTCCTTTTTTTTTGAAATGCACTAATATAACTCTAAACCAAAACTACATAGTTTTGGCACTTAAAATATATTTTTGGTATCCTTCAATAACCTTAAAACAACTACCTCACTTTATTTTAGGTTTTTTTTTTATTCTCACCACTTGTTGTCTCTCTCCATTCATTTCTTCAAATTCAATATTCAATCTCTTCATCCATTATTTCTACACTTTCCCTCTTCAACGTAGATAGCTTTTTATTTTTTTTGCTAACACCGCTTTGTGTTCTATCTTCTATTTTTTTGTCCTTTTCTCTTTGCCACTCTTTTTGTTTTTAATTTCATCTGAAGTCGTCACTGTCACTGCCACCACTACTACATTGTAGTTAGACGGTGACTATCACCATTGCTAATATACTTGTGTAAGTTTTTTTTCTATTTTAATTTGGTTAGTGTATAGTTTGTTTTGATTTGATTTATGGTAAGTAGAGATGGGAAACAATCCATTCTTTTTTTTCTTTTTCTATCTTTCATCAAAATTTTATGATTTGTTTATAAAATGGTGATTTGAAGTTTGGGGATAACTAGATCAGAATTTTTATGGTTTTATTTTTTTATATTTATTTACTACTGGAAGAATTAGTCCTTTATAAGCTCAACTTATTTAAGCCAATGTTCATAAAAATTAATTATGCAAGTAGTAGTAGTAGTTATGGAGTAGTAATGGCTATTTTTTTAAAATTTAACTAGTTAGTTGTTATTAATTAGATGATTGAGTCTTTTTATTTAGTAAGTATGGTCTAGAGTTTTAGTGTAGTAGTTAAACTCTTTATGTATTTAAGTTCTTTGAAATTCAATAAAGAATAGAGTTATATTTGATCCAAAACTTTGTGGTTTATTCTTACCCAAAGAGAATCTATTACTTAAAAGCGATCGTAATTCAATAGAGTCACATTTTATCCATGCTCCCCGTATTATGATAGGTCGTAGTCAAAGCTGAATTACAATTGCTTTTAAGTAATATATTCTTTTTGATTGAAAACAAACCACATAGTTTTGGATAAAATGTAACTCTACTCTTTATTGAATTTCAAAGAACTTTAATACATAAGAATTTAACTACTACATTGAAACTCTAGACTATACTTGCTAAATAAAATGACTTAATCATCTAATTAATAGCAACTAACTAGATAAATCTCAATAAAATAGCCACTACTACTATATAACTACCATTGCTACTTGCATAACTAATTTTTATGAATGTTGGGTTAACAATACCTTCCTCTTTCACCAGGACCTTGTCCTTAAGGTCCAAGTTCATGAATCTTTCATGTAAATCCTAGGTATCCTCTAGTTTCATTATCATTACAGTCGCATGTCATTTTGGCATTTCATCATATGAAAAGTCGTTTCACTGGAGATGTTAGTTTGGTTTTTGATGGAGCTGAATGTTCAAGTTGTGTGAGATCGAATGGTGGTTGTGTGGGCTTTCTTTGATGAGATAATTGCTCATCTCATATGTGAAAGGCTAATGATTTCTTTTAAGGATTTAGGCTTGAATAATCGTATAATGTCTACTATCTTCGGTTTAAGTCCACCCATGAAAGTTCCTACTAATGCCTTTTGCATCCATCCTTGAACACAATTACCTAAATTCTTAAATTCTTTTTGGTAGTCTTGTAGTGAGCCAACTTATTACACCCTTAAGAGTGCCTCATCGAAGTCTTCACATTCATTTGGTCTAAATTATCTCATAGCTCTTCTTCGAAAATAGCCCATGTCACCACCTTTCCTTTTTTATAAGCTTAGTATAGTCATTGTCACTACTGGTTAGCTTCTCCTTCAAGGTGGAACGAAGCTAATGACGCTTTATGTGTCTTTATAGTACCTTGGTATTTGAAGAATTAGTCCACTCGATTGAACTATTATATTGGATCATGATGCGGGTTAAATTATAATACCCTAGTCTCTAAGACTAAATATAGAGTAAGTAGGGTGTCGAACACTGGGAATTTGTGAATTTTATACTAACCGAATAGATAATAAGATGGATAGGCAAAGTATTAATTACGGGAATTGTTGGATTATTCTAATTGATTACTAATTACTACTAATTATTCTAACTATTCTAAATATTAAGTTAAATATGGTTTATTAGAACTACAAGTAGGAATTTATCATGAATTACAAAATAAATAAATAATTATATCAAATGATTACAAACATGGTATAGGGCATAAATGCAACTCTCATTGTCATATATACTTAAAGTCCTTCAATGCAACTCTCATTGTCAATAAAAGGTAATTCATTTAGAGTCTATAAGCATTCTCATGTCATTGTACATATAAACATAATTCATATTATTACCATGCAAGGTTTATAATTTTAATTAAATAGAAACCCTTGTCTCCAAGTGATTTCATTGCCTTATAGAATTCAATTATATATCCACCAAAATGTACCAACTCTCATTGTGTACATGTTTGATT
>CATIWO010033076.1:0-10850 GCA_949673435.1 Macaranga tanarius
TAGATGTGACTGAAGTCCTTTGTGAGCTAGAGCTGACAATAAAGCGAGTGAAGGTGTCCACTGCCCCAGATGGGAGAGTGATGGACCTCTTTTTCATCACAGATACTAGGTTTGTTGTTCTTGAAAACTTGATCTTCAACTTTGATGCTTTATTCCAGTTTCTCCTTTACTGCTTCAAATATTTTAGTTAGCATTATGATCTTTTGTTTGATTCTTATAGCATTTTATGATTGTTTGGCATGTAAACAGAGAAAAAAAATAAAAGCATTTGGAAAGTTGTAGCAATTACAGCACATGTACTTTGAATGTGAAGTTTGACTTTTAATACCTGCAACACATGAGCCTTGGTTGTCACATGTGCCAAACTATTTTATGCTCAGGAAGAGTAGAAGGGATGTCACATGTGCCAAAGTATTTTATGCTCCGGAAGAGTAGAAGATATCATAGATAACCTGATTTTGAATATGGCTTCATTTACTAAACTTTCTATTAAGACCTGATTTTGAATATGGCTTCATTTACTAAACTTCCTATTAAGATAGAATAGTTACAAAATATAAAATCTGCTGAATGAATCTTTTGACTAACTTTGTGATTAAGTTCTCCTTTATTCATGTTGTCCAATTGCAGAATATCTGAGCGCTAATGTTTCTGGTAATGCACTTATATGGGTTCTCCGTATGTTGTTTCAGTGAGGGTGTGATCACCAGAAGGGGAAAAATGCCTGAACATTTCTAAATATAGTAGCATAATTGGACCGTAAAATTTCCTAGCATTTTAACTAGAGCAACTTGAAATTGTTTTGTGAATTTTCCCTAAATCCCATTTAAAGTGTTCAAAATTTTCTTTCTTTCTTCTCTCTCTCTCTTTCTCTTTTTCACTCTGAGTAATTGACAGTAAACTTAAGGGTAGCAGGCATTGGTTTCTTGATGACCAGTGAATAGAATAAAAAATAGAGGTGAATTACCAAATTCTTGAAAATTGTTAACTAAACCGAACCAAACTGAATTCAGGGGCTCAACTAAACCGAATTTTAAATCTTAAAATTTTGTTTCTTCTTTCGATATTATTTAAAGTATATTTTATAACATGACTAAAAATATATCTTATCCATAATTCTATATTTATATACAAATTTCTCTAAATAATATATTTTATGATATACATAAATAAATTCTTAATAAAAATAGAAATTCAGATTGGTTTGGTTAAACCAGAAATTGTTTTGATCAAAACTGAATCAAATTTGTTTCAATTTGAAATTTTTAACTTAACTGAATTCTCAATTCGGTTTGCTTTTCTTACTCCTAATAAAAGATAGTGATGTTTAAGCATATGATTGAATTTGAATGCCATGCGTGTTCAAGATTAGATGACTGCATTTTCTAAAAATTACTTTGTGTTTCCTCTATGCACTTTTTAGAATCTTTACCAGGCCCCTTAAGATTAATTGTACCAGTACTCAGGTAGTTAGTGCATAAGCTGAAATATTCCAGTTCAGTGCCTAGTAGGACCAATTTAGTAGTATCAAAATGTACATGTCATGTTTAGTGGTTCATGAAAGCTGGTTCCTGATTCATAAAATAGTGTCCATTATTTTTCTTTTTCATTTTATATTCTAATTGAAATTTTATCAGTTCTTTAAAATCATATCAAGTCGTTCCTTAGATAGCTGCAAAATCCTCCTGCATTTTGTGCTTGATTAAGTGTCTATTTATTTATTAGTATTTCTGACCACAAATATTTTGATGGTTACAGTTTTCATTCCTGTGCTGATGATATAATTTCACCTGTTTTTATCAGGGGACTCCTTCATACAAAACATCGGCAGGAGGAAACGATTCATTACTTGAAAGATGTCTTGGGGGATGCTTTGATAAGCTGTGAAATTGAATCAGCTGGTGCTGAAATCACTGCATGTTCCCAAGACTCATCTTTTCTTCCTTCTGCAATCACAGAAGAAATGTTCAATTTAAAGCTGTCTGATCGACAGCAAAATGGCTTCCTCACCTCCAATCCTGTATCTGTTTCAATGGATAATAACCTTAGCCGCTCTCATACACTCCTCCAATTTTTCTGCAAGGATCACAAAGGACTTATGTATGATATAATGAGAACCCTGAAAGATTATAATATACAGGTGAGTGTAATTCAAACACTGAACTACTTTCTGATTGGTTCTTGGACCTAACTTTCTTCAGGCTAGTATCAGGGAACTTTTGATGATGAAGTATATAATATCTTTTTCAAAACTTGCAACAGTAGAATAGTCTATTACAGTTATTACAGTAGTTGTGAAACCATCACCTTTCATGGGATATGGTGTAAAAATTACGCATGAAGTTTATGTCTGTTTTGAACAAATGCAGTCCCTTCTTGCTGATTTTTTCATCTGTCTGTCACTAGTAATAATTGCATGTGAATACATGTCCTTTTTCAGATTTCTTACGGGCGATTCTATGCAAACCCAAATGGGAACTGTGAAGTAGACTTGTTCATAATGCAAGCTGATGGCAAGAAGATAGTTGATCCCAATAAGCAAGATGCATTGTGCTCTCGTCTAAGAATGGAGCTTCTGCGACCTCTAAGAGTTGCTGTGGTTAGCAGGGGTCCGGATACAGAACTTCTTGTTGCCAACCCTGTTGAGTTGTCTGAAAGGGGCCGGCCTCTTGTCTTCTACGATATTACCCTGGCTCTCAAAATGCTGAACACTGGAATCTTCTCAGTACGTACTTGCTCCATTTGTTGGCTACATTCATGAATGTTATAGGAGACTAACAATTCATGCTATTTTGATTTGATTGTCACAGGTAGAGATTGGAAGACACATGATTCATGATCGCGAGTGGGAAGTCTACAGAATACTGCTTGATGAAGGGGATGGATTTACTGTGACCAGGAGCAAGATTGAAGAGGATGTTAGGAAAAGACTAATGGGTTGGGATTAGATTCGCTTATTTATTTCTCTTAAGTAGCGTTCACCACCATTGTACAGCATACTAGCCTGTCAAGTCTACAAAACAGCTAGGCGCTAACAACATACAAAAATGTAAATCATGAAATGCCTTAAAAGAGAAATGATAGCGGTTTATTTATTTTTTTTGTTATTTCATTGAATATCTGGAAAATTGAAAATTGCTTTACGAGTTAATGCTTTATGAGGAATGGTTTTCTTTCATTCATCAGCAAGTTTCATGCTGTGCTTCCTGCTGTAAACAAATTCTAAAGATCAGGAGCATATCAACTCAATTATAATCCTTTGTATCAGATTAGCAGCTTACTGATTGAATATTCAACATGTAAACATGGGTTTGATTCATACCCCATGTTTTGAGAAATATTTACTATCCGGGAATGGAATAAAATGGAGTCTTTGTCTAAAGAAATGTATTTCAATGAGATAGTGTTTTTTGGACTCTATTAAAAAAAATCTATCAAAAACAAGGGCCATTGTTTATTGGGGACACCTTTGCCGCTTTTTGGGACCTACCCGGGTTGAATTCGGATTAGTCAGATACCGAGTGCATTAGATCCAAAAGAAAAATCTATCAAAAACAAGAACCATTGTTTGCTCGTCTTGCTACGAGAAAATGGCTAAACATAATCAACTTGAATTCGGCCATTCACTCCCCTAACTTTTATCTTTTAGCATCAGTATCGCCCAATAGCACAGTTGGCAAATTAGAATCCTTAAACATCAAGCAACCGCTTTCGTCTCAAGTATCAACTTCATCAACATTGAAACTAACAAGTTACTTGAAAGTCAGTTGTTGTAAACAATTTGGTGTACATGCTTAATTCAAGGAATGTGGAGAATATACTCCATCATGATGCAGGAGAATTCCCACTAAAGAAAAGTCAGAAAGTAGCTTCAAGAACGATGTAGCAAATGGGTAGCTATAGAGATGTTAGCGTGCACGTTCAAAACTATCATTTCAGCAATAACCACATGTAATGTGAGGCATGGCTTTGGAATCGCATTTGAGTGCAGAGTACTTGAGCACAATGACAAAAGTTTTTTTATTACAATTCAATGCAACTATATAATGTGCTTAATTTGAAATGTAATGCTTTTGATTTTTCTTTTATTTGTCCACCAAAAAAAAAAAAGAAAAAAGTCTAAGAAAGAGAATTGGGAGGATGACCTTTCTTTTATTTTTTGTTTGTTTTTTGTTTGTAGGTTGGCAATTTCTATCAATTTTTTAAAAATGCTCTAAGATTTTTTCTTTGGCTCAATTTTGTTTGCACCTTTCATTAGATCAACCCAAGCTATTGGCCAATTACTTTTTTTTTTTTTTCCTTTCTAATGGAAAAGGAAAACTCAACTTTGTTCTAAACTTATACTTTTCTTTTTGTATTGTGTAATTTTTTTTGTTAAAACTAAAAATAAAATGATAGTTGATGTAAATTCATTTGCATTTTATTCAATTTACGATGTAATCAAAGGATTGTGAAAATTAAATTAAATTCTAATATATTGTGCAAACTGTTTAAGATTTTTATTTATATTTAGTGTATGACCAATTTTTATTTAAATTTTAATGTATCACCTCACGTATACAATAAAATGTTGATATTTAATAGTTAAGTGTATGTCAATATTTTTTTTTTATTAATAGAGATGTAAAATAATTAAACAACTCCACTTTTTTAAATGAGATAAAATTAATTTTATAATGCCAGAATCATACACTTTATAGTACCTTCAAAAAGATGTAACTATTTGTTTTACTAACAAATATATATTAATAATTTAATATTGAAATATAAAGCATTTAAGATATTCACTAATACATATATATTGGATGTAGGTAAAAAAAATTTTTAATTATAAATAGGGTGGAAAAAAAACCCTTCCATCACATGCACCAACTAACATTAATAAATAAAAAATTATATTTTAGTATCCCTACTATGCTTAATTTCGATATTATTCTAAGTTTTATGACTATTATTTAGAACAAAAATAATTAATTATAAAGCAAAATCTTTCCTTAATCTCATTTCAAAAATAAAAACACAATTTCAACTATCCAACATCTAACATGTGGTCCGCAGCCACCACGTGGCCGCCAGTTTTGGTTCTTAGTTCTTGCATTGAGAGGTCGTTAATAACTTCTTTTGGTAATAACGGACCCACTTTCCCTCCAATCCTAGAGGAGATCCTTCGAATCTTCTTCTTCTTCTTCATCAAGATCTTCTCCATTCTTCTTCTCAATTCACCCACCAACACAAGCAACAGAATCAAGAAAAAGCAGAAAGCAAAAGAGAAGCAGAATCAAGAAGTCAAATGAAAGCTATGAGTTCACGTTTTCTTCTCATTGATATTCAAAGCTCATGTTATTCAGCTCATCAAATCCCACTTTCAGCTCTCACTTATCTCTCAACTTTCTCTTCGTCGTTCCGTCGAACACGTGGTGTGCATAGACGCATTTCCTCTTCTAAATCCTCCCCGCCTTCCGTTATTCGAGCTCCAGAAGTTCGTCGACCCTCTGATCGGTACAAAACAAGAAATGGGCCGCAGTCGGAATCGGGTAAATCGGCCTTGGTTTCCACTTCTTCGTTCTCAGTTGCTAATTCTGAATTGGATTCGTTTCTTGAATTGTTGCCATTGAGAATGAAGAGGGAATTGTGTAGTCATAATGATATTGTTGAGTTGATAGAAGTGGTATTGGATTTGGGTAGGAAACCTTTAGCAAGGTTTCCCTCTGGGGATTGGGTTATTTTGGACCAGCCTGTGAAGCATGAGGATTTAAAGCATGCCATATCAAAGGTGATAATATGAACATAATGGCTAGTTTTTATTATATTAATTTGATGTATAATTGTGTGATTTGATTGGACTCCTTATTGAGAAATTGACTTTTTGCATCTTTTTCATGTGCTTGTATTTTAAATGACTCTTATTTTTAAGTTTGATTAGGTCGTTCTGAGGACTATTTTATTCTTTAATTTATTTTATTATTTTATGTAATTTGGCTATTTGATTTCAAGTAAGGTGCTTTAGAAATTGACAAAGAGATTTAAATATGCATACTTTCTCCATAAGAAGCTCCTTTTATTTATTTATTTTTTGTGAAACAGTTGATTATTTGTGATCAGTATGTTTATGTGTGTGTGTGTGTGGACTTGTCTCTGTAATAGTATCAATGCATCATCGTGTCTGGAGTGAAAGTGATCTGATGATTTGTGCAGTGAGGAATGGTCAATGTCGATAATTATGGCACTCAATATTCTGATCAGATTTCCGCAGCAATCATTTTCTGCAGTCAGTAATAATATATATGGGCATTAGGATTAGGAGAAGATATTATGTTAGTGTCTTGTTTGAAAGTATTTGATGCTTATTCTTAGGTTGGTGACTTCTCGGATGACAACCGTTCGGGTATTGATAGTTCGTTGCATCGAATAAGTGCCATTCGGAACCGTAAACTGCAAATCATTGGCCTCACTTGTCGTGTGGGTCGAGCTGTTTCCGGAAGTGCTGAAATTATCCGTGACTTGGTAGAGGGAGGAGGTTCCATCTTGGTCATTGGCCCTCCAGGAGTTGGCAAGACAACCTTAATCAGGTACTCATATTTCCTTGTGTTAAGCTTCAGCAACTGAGCAAAAATTTATTTTGGAAGTTAACTTTTAGATGATCTTGTACACATATGTACAGTATACATGCTTATAAGTATATTCACACGCCTTTGCAGGTATGCATCCTGTCCTATAAATAAGAATTTTTGCACATAAAGTATTTGTAGAATCCATCTATCTTTATAAATTATTGGCACAAATGTTGGGTGGCCTCATGCAATGTTTGATCTCTAATGATGATATATTCTTAATGTTAAATTTCAGAACGAGAATAAAACTGCAAAAAAAAAAAAAAATGAATGGAGATAGTTTGCTCACTTGAGTTTATTCTGAATTCTTAAAGTAACTTAATGAAGAATCAAGAATTTAGATGTTCCCATCCTATGTTGCTTGAATTTCTGATGTCTCTTTTTTCTGGTGTGTACTGGCATTCACAGAGAAATAGCGAGAATGCTAGCAGATGACCAGGGGAAGCGCGTCGTTATTGTAGATACATCAAATGAGATTGGGGGTGATGGAGATGTGCCTCATGCAGGAATTGGACGTGCACGAAGGATGCAAGTTCCAAATGTTAATATGCAACATAATGTGAGTTGATATAATACTGCAGTGATGATATTTGCCATGTTGCATAAATGGTAGCATATTTACTTGTTTTTGTGTTTTACTTGATGAATTTCTATGCAGGTTATGATTGAAGCAGTTGAGAATCATATGCCACAGGCGATCATCATTGATGAGATTGGAACGGAACTTGAAGCCTTAGCTGCCAGCACTATTGCTCAACGTGGAGTTCAGCTAGTTGGAACAGCCCATGGAATGACCATAGACAACATAATAAAAAATCCTTCTTTACAGATTCTTGTTGGTGGCATAGAGGTGCAAATTGACTCCATTTTTTTATTTCGTTTTCTGTGTTCATGCTGATATACCCCAGTTATGCTGTCTGTTGATTCTGCCATAAAAATTGTGTGCAGTTCCAGAACAGCATTCATGAAATGCCATTTTCATTCCATTTTATATATTTGAGTGGAGATCTCGCCCTAATCATATATGCTTAAGTAATTTTGCGGTGCATTCATTTGAAAACAGAGTGTAACTCTTGGTGATGAGGAAGCAAGGAAAAGGAAAGTGCAGAAGACTATTCTTGAGAGGAAAGGGCCTCCGACATTCACATGTGCTGTTGAGATGATCTCTAGGACTGAATGTCGTGTTCATCACAGATTAGATGCTACAGTAGATGCTATACTGTCAGGCACGTTGCATGTTTAGCTTGTAAAGCTATTTTTTATGTGAAGTTGCATCCATATACTCATTTGATATTAAGTTTTGCAAAAGAAAAAAAATGATAATAATAAAAATAAAATCTTATTACAATCTTTTTCTGGTTAGCAGGAAAAACACCTCTATTCGAAATCCGTCACATGGATACTGAAGGTGATGATTCTCTGAAGTCCACTCCAATAATTGGAAATAACCTTGTGAGGGGAAAATCTGAGCCAATGGTTATTAATGATGAAAAAGTTGGTGAAGTAGATTCTGATAAAGAGAATGAATATAATTCTCCAATTGAGTTCAAAAAACTTAAGGCAAGTGGATATGTGAAAAGGAGGAGTTCACCAGTATGTGTCTATACTTACAAGGTAAACTGGTTAAAGTTTCTTCCGTCTTGAATTATTCATCCAATGGGTACCTTTTCGTTAATGTTTGTTGCAGAGATTTTTAACCTAAATTCATATATTATATGGAAATTTAATTTAATATTCACTTTATCAGAAACTGAAAGACTACTTCCATGATTTAAATAAGTCATCTGGAATTTTCTAAGTTGGAAAGATGATTTGATTATTTCTTTTGAATTTATGTTGTTTTAGATCCTTGAAGCTGATCTATTAGAAGTGGCAATGGTGATGGGGCTTGAGGATGATATGGAGGTGACTGATGATATTGAAACAGCTGATGCAATTCTAGCAATTAGTTCAGAGATGAAGCAGAACCCGTGGATTCGTAGTGTAGCTAAATTCCATCATTTGCCGGTTTTTGTTATTAAGGTATCCTTCATGCTCTTTTGCTTACAGTTTCTTCAAATGGTTGTATGACCAGAACTTGATGTTTTAACAAGTCTTGGAATTTACCTGGGAATGAACTGCCATCAATGAAGACATGTCTCACTTGCATGACAACCTTTCTTAGGGTCACAGGTGCTTCCATGCAAGGTTGCTGAATAGTTGGAGAAAACTTTGGAAGAATAGTGTTGATCTGTGATGTTAAATTTACACTAACTTTTTTATGGTTTTGCAGTCAAATACTATGGCACAAATGGTCAAGGCAATTCGTATGATTCTTGGATTCGAATCACTTGGCTCCAAATTGAAGCAGCCAACAAAAAGTTCCTTCGACATAGAAATTGAAGATGATGCACCAGAAAGGAAACCCACCCTAGAAGAGATTGATGCTTTGGAGGTTCAATTTCTTCTCTGTTGTTGTCTGCTTCTATTTTCATATTTAAGGTTTCTTCTTAAAAACAAATTAATTTATAAGAATCTGCAGTCCAACAATCATGGCTTTTATTAACGGATAGTACTTAATTTTCCTTTCAGAAAAGCAATTTTGTCAGTGATCTTAAACATATGAACAGCAGATCAATGTTTTGAAAACAACAACTTGCAGAAAGTCAAACAGATTAAGATTACCTATCCAATGTCTTGTTTCTGTTACCTCAGAATTTAACCCTTAATGATTTCTGTACACCTCCCAACCTGCCTTTTCTTCTCTCCCTGTGGAGATTGCTGACACTTACATGAGTTTAACAAATTTAAGTTGTTGGGAAATGCTACAATTGCAATTCCTTACTACTTGTTTATTTTGTTCTCTTCGTATTCTGTGATCATTTTCCAAATTATTCAATTTGCGAGTTGGTCCAGAAATCCTTTGCTCCTTTTTCCCCCCTCTGTCAAAGGTTGTTCAGACTGTGTAGATAATGTAATGTTGACAACCTAGCTTTGATCTGTATCTATCATCAATGGCCCTTGTTGTAAACCTGAATGTTGTTAGGATCAAAAAAATATTAGCATTTATTATTTAATGCCCTTATGGTATAGTTGAAAACCTTAATAGAGTCATATTAAGTGATAGTTTTCCATAAGTGGGAAAGCCTTTCTGAAGACCTAAAACTTGTTGCTCTTAGAAGCACTACCATGTTTCTCATATTGCTGGATAAAAAAATTTTATAAATTCGCCATGGCACAAAACACTTGTCTGGCTTTCTTCCTATCAGATGTTACAAATTTTCCTCTTCATTCGCCCCTGTACTGTTCCTTACTCCTAGTTTCACGCTGTTGATTCTCTCTGAGCTTCAATAGATATCCTTTACTCTGGCAGTGTGCTATCATATTGATTTTTGAATGTCCATCAAGTTTACACTAGCTGCATACTCTGAGTTGTTGTCACTATTATGCTTGTTTATTCATTTCTCTCCATTTCTTTTCTTGTGATAGGAGGTCCGACTTGCAATTGAATATATTGTTATCCCCGGAGGAGAGCCAGTGGAGCTTCTTCCCAGATGTTCTGAAATAATTGCTCGGCAACTAGAGCTTGTGGAAAGCTATCAGTTGACTGCAGAAAATTCAGGTACTGAGCTAAGCCCCAGGTTGCAGATTCTTCCCCTGAGGGCAAACAAAAGGACTTGTAAATTCCCAAGATCTTGTTCAGCCTTACAAAAGGCAACAAGCTCAAAATCACTGACCGGCGCTGGAGGAGATACTAGTGTTTCTAGGCTGCCCTTCTTGCCTCAATAGTCTGATCACATTCACAGCCTTGACAAAGAATTCAATGTCTAGTTGATTCATGCCATATTCTGTACAGTTACCGTAAATTATGCAAGCAATCTAATTGTTTAACCTTGTGAATCATGTAAATGTAATTTATTGTCATTTCTTTCTCTTCTGCTGAGTGGTTTAGTCATCACTTTACTCTTACTCTTGTAGCCATGAGAGTCTACTAGTAAAAAGACCATGCATTGAAAAATGGAAATTAATTCAATAAATCAAAGATCTAATGTTTCTTTAAATTTTCTGCATTTCTAATTCAATGACAAATAAATTTAACTTTATTGAAAAGTTAAAATTAACTTTTAGAAGAAATCCACAATAAAAATTTTGACTTCAAAAAATTATTATAATAATTATTATTAGACTTAATATATCTCCCGATCCATGACAGCCTCTTAATTTATAAAATAATCACGTTAATATATTAATTTTTTAAAA
>CATIWO010033103.1:0-33405 GCA_949673435.1 Macaranga tanarius
ATCCCAACGTAGATAAGGCTTTATCTTGAGTCCTTAGCCTATCCAATCTTCCAGAATTTATCCTATCTTCATCCAATTGCATCCTAAAACATAAAAACATAAAAGAATTATCTAAAAACAAATAAATACTATTAATTAAGACAAAAAAATTAAACTAAATAAATTAACTACAAAGTAACTAACTAATGCAACTAAAAGAAACTAAAATGCAATAGAATGAAGTGCTTAAAACATGTGTTTTTCACACTCATCAATTACACAAACATACACTCATATACTATTTTTAATACATCAAACATTCATTGCACCAACTAAACAATATTAATATTCTATGAATAACATTAATCATCTCTTGTATCTCATTCATTATATTTAATAACTACTTACTAAAATACTTTCCACCTCAACAAGTGAGAGTTTTACCTTGCTCTTATAGCTCTTATATAAAACCACACATCAAATCATATACAACACATCTCACTTTCACTCTAATTCATCTAATTCAATCCATTATCCATAATTCAATTTATAAAAAAAATCATGTACACAAATCCTATAACTCTAATTTCCTCCAGAAATTGGCACTATGAGTCTATTTTAATATCGTTGATGGTTGCAACTTCTGCAAAGGTTGATATTCCCTTTTCTATACATTAACTCTTTATGTTGCTTTCCTTGTTGACCACCATAACAAGAATTCAAAATTTATGACATCTAAGTTACCTTGACTCAATTCTTTCTGAATGAAGACATGTTCAAACTTCTATTATTTCTCACAATTAATGTCTTCTAACTTTCTCAATCTAGTTAATAACAAAGAGCTCTAGATCATAAGTCAAAAAATATAATACGAGAGTAATAGTGTTTGCTTTACATTATTCTCCACTGCTTCGTTAACAAATTTCAATCCACTCTCCTCATAATTTTCTTCTCAAGGAAAATAATTTCCTCACTCTCAATTTATTTTTACTTAAGTAACATACAACCATCTTTCCCTGCTAAAACTATTTAGAAATACTTGTTATATTCTTCTTTATTTGATAAATAAAAGCATTATCAAATAAAACAATCACAACTAATTCAAATACCATTAAAAAGTCTTGTTTATAAATATCATACTCATATCTAATGTATTAACCACTCAAAATGACATAATCAGAGATTTTTGATATCCACCAAATTTCGAATGTCATCCCGGTAAGAGAACATTATGCTGTCCAAAGTTACGAATATCTAATTTCTCAAATTTATTCTTCTCTAAAATACTGTAACATATTTCCATTAATCAAATGAGTCCTCATCTCAAAAGAATAAATAATTAGTCTTCATCAAAATATAGTTCACTAATTTATAATCAACACATAATTACTCCCCATCATCTTTATTCTATATAAACAGAATTAATGCTTTCGTAGTATACTATTCAATTAGTTAATTTATCCTTTTTTATCTCTTTCAGCTCCCCTGATAAAGTAATCAATATTGATGTGATCCTGGTATACTTTAATTCTAAATCTACCTTGTAATACTAAAAAAATTTCAATAGTTTATATAAATTCGCCCATTCTTCTCTAGTTAATCTTCATTCAATCTTCAACATTAATTAAATAGACTGCTTGCCTATTTCAAAGCACATATGATGTAACTGCAACTAGAATCATCAAACATATATAGTTTCTTCTTCATCTACTATTGCTATTTTTCTCTACTCTGAATATGTATAATGATCTCCTTACATAATAAGTTATACTATCATAATAGTTCTATAGCTAATTTATTCCCAAAATGATACTATTCCTTCTTTCAATTCTATAACTATTAAGTTCACACATTTCCTATCAGGTAATATTTCTAAGCAAAATTCTTATTACCATCAACTTTTTGTCTTTTAGACTCTTCAAATTTCTTACTAAGTCTTTCCTTCATTAGTTAGCTGAACAAATGCTCACTATATCCTCCAAATTCATGTTGTTTAAGACCTAGATTCTTTTAGCTTTGAAAGATCTCTCTCTTCCCCAATAACCTTTTCAGCACACAATGCAATTTTCACCGAGTCTCTATATGTTTTTCCTATATTTCACGATTTCATATTACAACCTATCGATCATAATTCATCCATTGCACATAAGGCTTTATCATAAGAACCTAACGACAAAAACTCGATTTACGAGGAATCTACCAAAAATTTGGCAGAACCTCCTATAAAATATAGACATCACCCTACTAAAATAAGGCCAATCCTGCAATAAAACAACTACACTTCTATAAACAATCTCAATTAGGGCTCAGTTATCCACCACACTACAATTACATCTAATTGAGCATCAGCAATATACTATTATTAGTAATACATGAGCATTGCCAAGATCACAATGCATTCACATTTCAATAGCCATAACTCACTTCATTCCATATTTAATCATAAATCAACATTCTCAGAATCCATATATTTATTTCATATCACATCACATATCTTGTTCAAACAATGACATTGCATAACTAATTCTTTTTGCATCAGTATAATCAATTTAATATAAAATTATTTTTGTATTCTATAATCGCCCTTAGCTATGGGAAAATTACTAAGACTGTAAATACTTTTGCACCTTGCTCTCTCATTTTTCATAGTTCTCATTAACAGTACTATCTACTTGCTCTTGACTCATTATTCTCATTATTTAATCAAATCTCAAAATACAATTGTATTCAAATTATAGAGAATTATAAATGAAAAATTATTCAAGCTCATATAATGCATACATATGTATTATCTATCAATGAACTCTAGTGACACATTTAGGCCGATGGGTTAAGCTTGGTGTCCTTCTATCCTGACATGTGCAACGCACATCAACTATATATCATGAATGCATCATGTTTCATGTCCTGAGGAAATCTAATCCCTGCTTTGATACCACTTAATGTAGAACCCTCTAGTACTACATATACGTGTTCACAATTAACTTTATAAATATGGCAATGCTAAAAACATAGTAAAAGTTAAGTGTATATATATAATTAAAAATTTTAGTTTCGTACATTGAAAATACTTATTACATAATTTATAAAATGTTAAAATACACATAAGTACTCTATTGTAAAATGCTTGAATGCCATGATGATGAGGATGGAAATGACTACACCAAGCTTTCCTCGGACCCACCTGAGCTCTCTATAGGGACACACTTCAACTCTAGCTAACTATACCCTGAAAACTATAATTTGCAAAGGAATGAGCATGCGACTCAATAAGCAAATATTAAGATAAGCATACATATAGTTCTCCTCAAGAACTAATTAAGGAAAATAAATATAAATAATTTACTACACATTAAACCTTAAGAATATAAAATTTTCATCAAGCTAATCTCAGGTTTCAAGTTCACAGGAATGTATTGGAAAGAAGTTCGGTGCTCCAAAATTTGAAATAAGTAAACTAGTGAAAATCAGGAGGCTTGCCGACTCGGGCTGGCGTGCCAAGTCGGGACAGCCACCTCCTGTGCCGACTCGAGCTGAAGCTAGTCCCGACTCATGTCCCCTGCTGAGTCAGCATGCCTTCTAGGCATTTCTTCCTTGCATAAAGATTTCTCTCACATGGCAGTGTTCAATAACCTGAAAATCAAATTGCACAATAATCCAAATACTTCACAACCATCCAACTTACCTCAACAAGATATTCAAACACCAAACATTGATTATTAGTGTCATAATACTTCAATTACACCATTCCAAGTAAACTACAATAAAATCCTCATAATATATTCAATTCAATTCACAATCACAATTCTCACATAATTATTCACATTCAACATGTGTGTAAATATAATGCAACAATGCATGTTTATGCAAGTTAGTATCCGGCTGGACCTTTCCTCACACAAATACCTCACACTTAGCCTCATTGGCTATATTCCTCACACATTTCAATTTTTATCAAATGGTCATTTAGTGAGACTATCCACCCGGCTCAGTCTCATTTCTAACATATCATTTATGGGTAGCTATACGCCCGGCTCAGCTTACCCATCTCACATAATCAGTGGAGACTATCCACCCGGTTCAGTCCCATTATCACACACTTTCCTCACATTCCTCACATCATGACATATGCATATATTTCAATCATTCTCACAATATATCACAATGCATATGTACAATTATATTATCACAATTCAACACCTTTTTTATTTCTTTTTCTTATAGTAAATCACAATTCACCTTTCTCATAAGCAATGCATATTAATTCATACCACCTTAAGTGGCTTGCACTTATAGGAGACAATATTCACAATCCATCGCTACTCATATTCAATCGACTATTCAATGGTCTCACAACAATATATATATATACATATATTCATTATGCTTTCTCGTAACAACATATATATATATATATATATATATATATATATATATATATATATATATATATATATTCATCATGCTTTCTCATAACAACATATATATATACTCATCATTCTTGCCACTTAAATGGCATACATAAATAAATATGGTTAAATAACTATAGTTACTTGAAAATCACTACAAGTAAGTATTAAGTTAATAATTGCTCACCTCAAGCCTTCAACTCCTTCAAAAGTAAAGTTCTCCTTGTGATTGGTATCTCCTCTATCCTTGTAAATGCCTACACATAACTACACATCAATACCATATAATAAACATGACTCTTGCATCCAACTCAACTAAATGCAACTAGGTACAACTTGTTATTTAAAGTTCAACATATCCAAATAATTCATACACATGTCTAAAAATTATGAAAATAATATTGAAGCTAAATATATAAGTATACCTCCAATTCTGACTAGAATTACTTAAATCAGATATGTATGGAATAAATTATGGATTTTTGATTAAATCCAGGTAAAATAGAGCTGATAACAAGAGTAAGAAAATGTCAAGCCCTGCCAGTCAACCTTAATAATAAATTCAGCTCAGGGTTAAAGCAAAAAAGTTATAGAGGACTCCTTAAAGTTTCCATAGAATAATATCTTTCTAATTTTGGAGTTCTAAAACTTTAGATATCACCATCTAACCAACATACCAAAAAATTCACAAATCAACGTATATGCTACCACTGGAATGTTTGATGCATAAAGTTCATGATGCTTTTAAGAATCATAGACACCTCCTAAAATTACCAAAATTTACAAACTCTACATATATAGGTCTAATTTCATCCTAACTGAAATCACACAATTAGCATATAAAGGGAATTAATTATAGCAATTACAGCTATATCAGGTCACACAGTATGACAAAGTGAGCAATAAAATATTTGATCCATTTCAAATCTCAACAACATTTTTAGCTCAAACTTAAAACTTAAGAGTTGTAGAGAACTCTCTGAAGTTTTTTTAGAATCAAACAAAACCAGATTTGGAGCTCTATAGCTCGAATTGTGGTAAAAACACAGAGGTTGAAATATCAGCAAAAATAGAGCACGAATTTAACTACCTAAAATCCTATCATAACTCAATGAAAAACACAATTAACTTACCAAGAGATGCTCCTAAACTTTAAAGGTTGTTAATTCTAGCCTAAACTCCAAAATCCATAGCTAAATCCACACACTCTCTCTACCGAATCCCTAATTTCCTTTTGAAAGAAATGAGTGCAACTAGCTAAGTTTCTTAAAGAGCTCTTACCCTTTGATATGTATAGCCACGTGAAGAAGGAAATTAGACCAAAAATTATGATATTGATTGCCAAATATCCAGCTAGCTCCTTAATGAAATAGTACTCTTCCTTTTTAATCCTTAAACTTCTAATTATTTCACTCAAGCCCCTATTTTCTTACAATTTAGTCCCAATCAACACCCAAATCCCAATCTAATAACACCACACTCTCACCATATATCCCAATGGTTCACATATAATTCAATAAGTAAATACTCTCAATATGTATGAAATTCACATACTTTATGCATAATAATTTCTAATGCATCATGTCCACTCTTAATAAATAATATGAAATGAAATGCATAAATTGCATACCCCACTATGCAGGCGTTACAATCCTGACATTTTATTTCTTTGTATTTTAGTCTCAATAAATCGATTGGATTCTTGATATTGATAGGCCAAATTACCCTTGATTTACTTCCAAACAAGAAAAGACTTTTGGCTGTAAAGAAATAGATTTAAAAAAAAAAACAAAAATGAGCAATAGGTATGCATGAAATACAGGTTATTTATAATTATTTATAATAAAAAAGAATACAAACATTACAAAAGTGAACCTTCCAACCTTGTTCCTCCTATACACGTATTCAATGGTGAGTCTCTTATCCTAGGATTTTTGGTTTGAGTTTTGATTGTCATCGAGGGATAACAAAACCAATGTTCATACAAATCTCTCAAGACGGTATCAATAAACAAGTAGCAAATCTTATAAATAAAACTAAAGTCCAATATAACGAGCCATAATAGGGTGGTAGGGCCCAACCTAAAATAGTCCATTATCATTGGGCTCGAGCTTTATTAATAAGACTACTATGTGGTATCAACCACATGTATTTTGGGAAAAAAAACTTAGGAAAAGTTACTAAGCCACTACATGAGCTGGGTCTAAGGTAAGGTGAAAGGCTCTCATAACTTCATACTTTCTTTCCATTTTCCCACTCAAGGGTTTGAATAACGTACTCAATTATACTCCATTGTGAGTGACAATAGTTATATACCCTACCACCAGGTTTGAATAAAATACATGCAGCAGAGCAATAACTACCATCAGGTTATTTGGGATTGAGTGCACAGTGTGTGAGAAAAGTATTGTGAATGCAGAAAAAATAACTAGATAATTAAAAATAATTAAAAATAATAAAACACAAAACACTTGAAATCAGTTTCTCTATCCCCAGTGGAGTCACCACTGTACACGGCGGGATTCAGTATGGGTCGAAGTATATGGCGACCACGGTACTATGCGAGCTCAGAGCCCACTACGAATACAACCACAAGCTTTTGGACTTGGATCGGAGAAGGGAGTCACCACCTGGATGAAATCCTGGACACAATGTACAACAACTGGATCCCACAGAAGGAGCCTAGCAGCCGTCCTTAGAGATTGGGTCCAAAAACTAGGTATGAACTTTTGAATGCCCACCCAACCTTGTGATCGGCCTCCGTTTGTATTTTATATTTTATCATTTTTAGTTATCTAATTATTCTTTTAATTACATGCGAATTGCAATTGCCTCCAAATAAGTTCCAAATTTTATAATGTAGTCCAAGTTTTTTAATTAATATAATTTTCATGCAATTAATTCCACAATACATATTCATCACATTCAATTATTCACAAAAAATCAGACAACTAGAATAAATAAATAATAAAAAAATACATGCAAAAAAAATGGAGGGAAGAGAAATGAATTATAACCCAAATTAACACACAGAAGATAAATGAAAAAAATGAAACATAACTAGATCAAAGCTAAAATTAAAACTTGGTAACTCGTGGGCTACTAATTATTTAAGCCTGTAAAATAAGGTATTGATCAGTCCCGAAAAGCCTACAAAAAATAAAAAAGGTTAGCGTACAATAATTAAAGTTATAATTATTCCATAAACAATATAAAAATATAGGTAAAGAGGCCATAAATTACCATCTGGAACTATCCAAAAGGCATAGAGGTGATGCCTCTTCACTGAGGCGTCGCCTCTTAGTACTGAGGCAAAGCACACATCGCCTTAGCACACTGAGGCACTACCTCTATGTAGAGGCGTCACCTCAGCAGGCTTCAAAGGCATTCACAGTAAACAATTTAACAACATATATCAAATTATATTCCAATTAATCACAACTATGTTATAAAAACACTCAAATGTTAAATAAACACAAGTTATAAATACTTAAACGATTATTAATTTTGAAAAACTTAAGACAAATCAATATAAAAGAGAGTTAAAAAAAGTTTAATGTTAAAAAAATTCACTCTCAGAAGTAGATGTTGAATTTTGGAAGCACCAAACAGTGTGAATTCAATTTTTTGTTGGCCTTTCTTCTTTTGAAAACATAGCTTCTTCTAGTTTCTTCTCTGTTTTTTCTTCTGCCTCTACCTTTTTTCTCTTCGTTCTTCTTTACCTTTTTTTTTTACGTAGTTTTCTTTTTTCTTTGTTTCTTTTCTCTCTGTTTGATCTCTTTTATCCTCTCTTTTCTCTCTTTTTTTTTCTCTCTACTTCTCCCTCGCTTCTTCCTCTCTTACTTCCACTTTCTACATCTTCTCTATAACTACATTTTCAAAGAACGTGGTTTACTGTTATATTTTTTTGAATCAAATTCCATTAAGGCGCCGCCTGAGTGAAGAGGCAGTGTGTACAAATAACCTATAAAGGCATAGAGGTGTCGCCTCTATGGCTTTTAGTTGGGCTTTTGACGGGCTGAATTTGGTGGGCTTTTGGCGGCCTGATTATGGTGGGCTTGGGTTGAATGGACTGTGAGCTTTTTTTGGAATGCTAACTATTTTTCACACTATCGGGCCCCTTTTTTGTTCATTTTTCATCAAAGGGCTTTCATTCTCGGGCCAGACCAAACTATGTGTCAACAATAAGATAGTAAATACAATTTTAAAAAATCGAACTGTTGGTGAAAAGCTTCAAATTGGAGCTGATATGAACTAGTACAATTTAAGTGTTTAATAGCTACCAACTCTTTTTTTAAAAAAATTAACCAAATAGGTTTTTCTAACTGTTAGGAACTAAATATCTAATAGCTTCATCATAACAAGTAAAATAAACACCCCCCCACCTAAAAAAATATAGTCAAACTTAATCAAATGCTCACTAAATGTAAGAACCAAACACCAAACTAAAATTTTAATGGAATTTTGGTTCAATAATCAGCTGCACCAAATTAAAATAAAAAAAAAAAAGAAAATGATAGTTTTAACAAGTAATCACACATAGTTTGATGGTGAAGCCTTGAACAAAAAGGTTGTTGATCTAGGAGCAAATTGAAGGGCTTAGGATTCAAACCCAGACACCTCTAATAGGTGCAAAATACAAATCTGACTACACCACTCATGTATATTTGACCCATTTCTATATCATGTATATTGATTTATAATATTTAGGTTTTTTGAGTTAGTTTGATTTTAACCAATATTTTGTAAATAAAAAATTTAACCAAACTAAATTAGTTAGTTTCAATTTGGTTTTTGGATACAGTTCAATTTTTCTCACCCTTAGTGTAGGATGTAATTGTCTTGTTGCTTTTATATATATATATATAGAATTAGAATTCTGTTATAGCTACCTTTTTGCAACGAGGACCCTTTTATGGTGTTTTCTATTTAATCAATATTTATTTAGATTTATCCAATAAACAAACAATGAAGATAAGTTCTAAATTGATGAAAATTTTGAGAGACATAAAAATTTGGGCTAATCAAGCTTAGAGACCTGTGGTGTTTCCTGTTTAATTAATCTTTGTTAAGATTTAGCCAAGAAACAAACAGTGAAGATGAATTCTAAATTGATGAAAATTTTGAGACATGAAAATTTTGGCGAATCAAGCTTAGAGACCTACTAGGATTTGTTAGAAGTTGATATTGATACTGGAGCAAAATCAGTATTGTTGTGTGCATGGTTAACAAGATAGAGGTGCAACTCTTGGAAAGAATTGTAAAACCCTTGAATTCAGTTTAGAAAGCATTATTTAATTATAAATTTGAATATTTATTTTGTATATTTTGTATGTATTTGAGCTCTAGGCTCAAGGAAAATCTGATTTCCTTAAAATCAAAAATATATACTGTAAAAGTGACTCCAAGTATGGTTGAATTCACCAAACACACATGTTGTAATATTTATTTTGCATTGACATATATATATAGTGGAGAAGAAAGTAGTAGAATGGTTGTGTTTCTCAATTTAAAACTCTCATTTTTTAACAAAAATTGCTCTTTTGCATTCAATTTTTTGAGTTCTTATTTGCTGCAAACTCTTTCAACAATTCTTTTTGTTTTAAGGTCATTTCCAACCACAAATACCAAAATGCAGTTAGTTTTACATCAAAATGCAGTTTCTACAGTAATTTTCCTCCAACCCATTACACAATTTTTTACACCAAAAAAGAATATTTCTAGCATATTTTTTTTATATCTCATTTTATAATATTTATATATTTATCACATTACACTCATATTTATATTTTTTTAACAAATTCTTCCAATAATAATATAATGGGATAAGTATAAAAAAATACCATGTGGTTAGGCGCATTTTCACTTATAGACCGGTGGTTTTTTTCGTAATATTTAGAGGTATGTGGTTTCATTTTCTAACATTTTAATACCCTCTCAACTAATATTATCATTATTTTATAATAAAATATTAATATAACACTATCTTTTACTAATAAAAATGTTTTACATGTGATTTACCATCAATATGACTATTTAGATACTTTTAGAAATATTATAAATTTATTTTAAAAATTATTTAATTTTAATCCAAATAAAATAAAAAAATACATCTTATTTTTATTTTTTATAAATTTATTTTAGTTTGTTGAATGATATACTACTTATTAAATAATTTAACTATTAAATATTTATATTATTTTATCATTACATGATATATTTTTAATAATATTACTAAGTAGGGTACTAAAATGCAAGTAAAATAAAATCACAGATTCTTAAATGTCACGAAAAAACCACAGGCCTATAAGTGAAAATGCGCCTAACCACAGGGTATTTTTTTGTACTTATTCCTAATATAATTTTACTAATTATCAATTCTATTAAAGATTAATACATTAATCATTTTTTTAATTATACGTCATATTTAATACTTATATATTAATAAAAATAAAATTACATATAAAAATGTATCACAAAAAATAAAATATTACATTCAAATATTAATAATAAAATAGTACAATTTACATAATACTAATACATATTTGAATAATATTTATGCATATTCATGCCTCTGAATTAGTAAATTTCTCTCACAAATGTTCAATTAATGCATTACAAAGTGTAATGTGCGCATCTTTATCCTTGATTTGTCTATGTCGAGCAAGAAATTATTAAAATCGAGTATTATCATCTACTACCATTTCAACTTCCGACATTGGTACTTTCATTGTATCCGTAATTATTGCATTTATATCATGTTCATCCTTGATTATCATATTGTGCATAATAATACATGTTGTCATTATGTCATGTAGCACATCTTTTCTCCAAAAATGTGTTGGTCCTGCCACAATTGTGAAACGTGATTGTAGAACTCCAAATGCTCGCTCAGCATCTTTTCTACACGCTTCTTGTTTCATGGTAAAATATTTTGGATAGTCTGTACAATATTGTCTGTACATGAATAGTCTGTACAATATTAGACCATTTTGGATATATAAAATCAACTAAATAACAACCTATGCTATATTCTTTTCCTTGGATAACATAATTAGCAGGAGCAGCAACACCTTGTGCAAGATTGGAAATAAAATGAGATGACTCTAACACACATTATTAGTGTCAGGCATACCAAAATAAGTGTGCTATATTCAAAGATTATAATCCATTACAGCTTCCAGAATAATTGTTGGTGATTCATAATGACCTGTATATTGTCCAACCCATGTTGTAGGATAATTTTTCCAATTCCAATGCATACAATCTAAACTACCCAACATTTTAGGCAAACCACATTGTTCACCAACATGAAGTAATTTGACAATGTCATTAGCATTAGGTAATCTTAAATATCGCTCTGGAAAAATCTCCACAATAGCTCGACAAAATTGCTTCATACTTTTAATTGATGTTGACTCACTAATTTTGACATATTCGTCTGTTGCAACCGCCGAAACTCCACATGCTAACATCCAAAATATAGCTGTTACTTTTTATAAAGTTGATAGTCCAATTCTACTAATGCCATCAATTCATTATTAGAAGTAGGAAACATAATGTTTATTGCAAGGAAACATAATGTTTATTGCATCCACAATACGAAGAAATAAATTTTGAGACATCGATATTGTCTTCGAAATATATCATCTCCATATAGTGAATTATTAGAAAAATAATCATTGAACAAATTACAATTTGCGTCTTCACAATCCCGACGAATTGTAATATGACCTAGAATCAATTCACGATGAGGCACCCAGTGTTGTAGTTGATGTTGTGCAAAGTTTACAATAATTGTGTTATTATTATATATCATACGATACACCATCTTTTCATGTGCTTGTTGTTGTGCAATGAGATTATTCATCATTACAGTATCATCTTCATCAGAAGATGAACTTGAATATGATTGATATGATGAAAAACCAATATTAAAATTCATTTTAAAATTTTTTTGTATGTATATTTTTATGCAAGATAGACAAAATATATCTAGAGGTTATTATTTATAGAAAAAAATTATGAAAAAATCAAAATTACAATATGATTTAAATCAACGATTAAGATTATAATAAAATCCATATAATGGTTTAAATGAATTATGCAGATAACCTTATCTGGATTTATTAAAATGTATGTGAAGGTAATAAAATTATAGTATAATTCAATCTAACGGTTGAGATTATGATGAAATTCATCCAATGATTTAGATACATTTTGTAGATAATCTTATCTGAATTTATTAAAAAGTGTGTAAAGTTGAGAAGATTCTAGTACAATTTAATCCGATGGTTGAGATTATGATGAAATCCATCCAAAAATTTATATGCATTTTGCAGATAAATTTATCTGAATTTATTGAAAAGTGTGTGAAGATAATAAGATTCTAGTACAATTTAATCTGATGGTTGAGATTATGATGAAATCTATCTAATGATTTAGATGCATTTTATAGATAACTTTATTGGATTTTTTTGAAAAGTGTGTGAAGATAAGATTCTAGTACAATTCAATCTAACGGTTGAAATTTTGATAAAATTCATCTAATGGTTTAAATGCATTTTGCAGATAACTTTATTGTATTTTTTTGAAAAGTGAGTGAAGATGATAAAAGTTTAGTACAATTTAATCTGATGGTTGAGATTGCGATAAAATTCATCTAACGGTTTAGATGTATTTTACAGATAGTTTTATTGAAAAGTATGTTAAAATGATAAGATTGTAATACAATTCAATCTAATGGTTCAATTCATCCAATGGTTTAAATGCATTCTGTAAATAACTTTATTGTATTTTTCAAAAAAGTATGTGAAAATGATTAGATTCTTGTACAATTCAATCTGAGGGTTGATATTATGATGAAATTCATCCAATGATTTAGATGCATTATGCAGATAACTTTATTGAATTTTATTGAAAAGTATGTGAAGATAAGAAGATTCTAGTACAATTCAATATAACGGTTGAGATTTTGATGAAATTCATCCAATAGTTTAAATGCATTCTGTAGGTAACTTTATTATATTCTTTTAAAAAGTGAGTGAAGATGATAAGATTTTAGTACAATTTAATCTAATGGTTGAGATTATGATGAAATCCATCCAATGGTTTAGATACATTTTACATATAACTTTATTGGATTTTTTTAAAAATAAAATTTTAACTTACATTACTATAAATAAGAGCCATATAAAACTATAGAAAACACATCCTCTCATTACAAAATACTTTATTTTTTAACCATTAACAAGTTAAAAAATGTCTATTCGAGTATTTAGTTATAGTATTTCTGAAGATGTGCTCCTATGCCAAGTGTATATAAAAATTTCTCAAGAACCAATTATGGGTGTTTACTAGTCTTCAAATTACTTTTAATCTCTAGTAGAAGACAAGTATAACCAAGAAAAGAGTGAGGGTTAAGAGGAGCGCAACAAACCCTCTTTGCAAACTTGAATTCAAACTATTAAAAAAGTAGTGAGAAAATTAAATGGGTGCATAAAACAAGTTGAGAGTATGCATCCTAGTGGTGCTTTAACTGAAGATATTGTAAGTTTTTCTATTTAATTAATTTTGTAATTTATTTTTCTATACTTTTAAATATTTTACATTATATTTACAACAATGTGCAGCCACATCGAGCAAAAATATTACTAATGCAAGGTGCCCATTATAAAAAAGGTTTCAAATTTGATCACGTGTAGCAAATTGTTAAAGATTTTCAAAAGTTTAAAGATGATAACAACAATCCAAGACAAGTTTTTCAGTCATAAAATATCTATAATATCTCATTAGGGTCAGAATATTCCCCTGCCGATTCTCCACTACCGAAATCTACAAGACAGTTACCACTTTTTATTAATTTAGAAGATCCTGATGTTGGTGGTTCTTTACAACCCATTGGAGTAAAAAAAGTAAAATTAAAGAGAAAAATTGATGAAGAACTTTCAGGTACTATTACTAGCATCAAAGAATAAAATGATCAGGCTCTAGAGATGTTGAAAAAGGCAAGTTTGGAGAGGCGGCAGTAATTGGAAATTCAAAATTGACATTTGGCCCTCAATGAATTGAGAGAAGAAAATAAATTTTTTTACCAAGATGTGAATTCTATTCGTGATCCAAGAATTCGTGTCAGTGGTCAAGGTGAACAAAAAAGAATTATATGAAAAAGAGCTCAACAACAACAAGTACGTACCACCACCGTCATGTATTTCGACTACTTTTGGTGAATATTTTGATAATATTGTTAGATTCAAAACTAGTTTACCAGATTATTAAATTAGTTTAAGCTATGAATATTTTATGTAATGTTTAATTTTAGGGTTGTATCGTAATCTATTTAGTTTAATTTTAGGGTTGTATCGTAATATCATTTTAATGTTAAATTATTTAAGTTTATTACTATAATTTTTTAATTATATTTATTGTATTTGTTTGATAAATATATATTTTTATTTAGATATATTTTAAATTCATTTAATAAAAACATTGTAAAAAAATTAGACTAAATTATTCAAAAAATAATGTATATACAATAACATTTTGGATTAAATTGAATAGTTTTCAAAGTAATGGATAATTATTTTAAAAAAATAAAAAGAAATACGTTTGTGAATAGTGGCAACACATATATGTGGGATAAATGGTCTATGAAGTTTATTAGGACAATTTAACCTTGAGAAAAGATTCAGGGAGCAAATTGCCACTCTAGCCAATTTAGAGGGTATTTGTGATTTTTTTTTATTGTTTGCTCCAAGTCCATTTGGACTACTACAATATAATTTTGATAAATAAATATTAATACAATCTTATGACATTTTTTTAATCAGTTTATCCTCTAAATTTATGAATATAGTATTTTAATATTTCAATTTGTTAAGAATAAAGTTTTAGTTAATTACTTTCACATTTATGAGGTTTAATCTTTTATACTACTAGATTTTTATGTCAATAATAATTAATTTAAACATCTTTAAAGGTTTGCTCTATTAAATTATTATAATTCTATCATTTAATTTACTCTTAAATAGACCAATTTTAAATAATAATAATAATAATAATAATAATAATAATTTTATTTGGTCCCCAAACTTATAACATAATTTTAAATTCATTCTTGTTAGGTCCGATAGGCTACTCAAGAGGGGGGTGAATTGAGTTCTTTTCGTGAAAATGATAGAAATTTAATTTTATAAAAAATTAGGTCAACTAAAGCTTTGAAAACTATTTTATCAGAGCTGTTAAATTAGAACTAGAAAAGAAAAGCTAAAAGTGAAACACAGACTTTCAGAGCTGATTTTGCAAATAAGAAAGAAACTTGATTGACTGAACAAAAATAATATTTTTGGATTTTTGAATAAGGAATAAAATCAAAAGCATGAAGGAAAATATTGCAAGCATCAGAGCTAATTTTCAGGCAGGGACTCAATTGAAAATGAATTGAAAATGGAAATCAGAACTAGAAATACTTATAAGCATGCATGAAAGAAAATAGAGAATACTATCGCAAAAGATAACCAAAGATAAAGAGAGAGGAGAATAGAAATCAGGCACAATAATTTTATTATGGTTCGGCTACCTACCTATATCCACTTCTTGAGGAACTCCTCAAAATTTTCTCTCAATTTCGGTCTCTTTTAAACGGGCAAGAGACAAGCCTTTGGAGTATAGCCCTATCCACAACTTCCCTGTTGCTAGAACTAACCCCAAAAACTGGTTTTCAAATAGCTCTAGAAACTTCCACCCTCTGGTTTTCGAACAGATCTAAAAAATTGCTTCCTCACCACTGGTTTGGCAGCTTAACCAAGAAACTATCACTACAAGCTTATCAATAGGTACTTGAAGACCTTCTTTACTTAAGTACAAAAGATTTTTCAATTTGTTTTTCTTAGATTTCACTCAAGAAAATACAATAAAACCTATAAGCACTTGAGAGAGCAAGAAAGCAATGTATAAAGTCCAATGAAATAACTTTTCAATAAAATGCTCTCTGTCCTTCAATAAAAATAGGTTGAACTATTTATACCAAGGGTTGAGCTTCTAGAAAGATGTCATTTGAACCAATTAGAAGATTCTTTTGATTTTTGGTATTTAAAAAATGAAAGCTTTTGATATATGAATAAAAACAAATCGTGCTCTTCTGTAATTTTGGTGTACATGGATGTGTAAGAGTGTGTGTAATGTAAAAGTGTACAGAAATGTTTATTTGTCCTAAGAACAGACAATAGAAAAGAGGACAGGTGTCACTAAAGCTGTGGGTTCTGTTATAGTAAGAAATCAGCTTTGCCACAGAAGATACCTTTTGTCTCTATAGCTAAAAATGGAAAGAATGCAGAGCTTAAAAATTGTTTAATCAGAATCAATAGACTGTGCAGATGATCTCAAGTGCTTTTAATAATAATATCTAATTTCGTTAATTACTGAAATACTATTCCAAGTGTCTTGATGTCCAAGAATTCACAAGCTTTGGGCTCCATGGGCTCTTACACTTTGAGAGTTGCATTCACACATGAATTTAAATTCACACACATAAATCTTTCACTACATAGCTCACTAACATATATATCTTAAATAAAAGTATTAGAAACATTATTATTTTTATCACTTTTGTTATTCATCAAAATCAGGCTCAGGTTGTAACCTTGGCAACAATCTCTCCCTTTTTTATGATAACAAAACTTGATAAAAATAATTTATTTCTAAAAGATAAGCACATTTAAAATTTAAATGCAGATATGCACAAAGAAATATATATAGTGAATGATGTACAAATATGAAATTTAAAACTGGATATGCACAAGGAAATATGAAGAGAATGATGTGCAAATATGAAATTTAAAACTAGATATACACAAGGAAACATATGAAATGAAAATTAGGTTTCAATTTTTTAAATTTTTTTATTTTTAAAAGAAATTTTTAAAACTTCAAAAGCAAAAAGAAATATCAGAGCATAAAATAAATATTTCTCCATGAATTCATGCTATTAATTATGATTACTAATCAATTTTGCATTAATATCTTTAAAGAGAATGATAAGGTAAGTCATAAATTGATAAATTAGAGTTATGTAGGATATATCAGAGATTAAGAGAAAATAATTGAGTGCACAAAAAGAGAAGAAAAATAGAATAATAAAATATTTAATACTGAAACAGATATACAAAAGTATCAAACTACAGTTCACAAAATACGGTTCTAAGAAAAAATTAGCCCTGGAGAAAGATATATACTTATAGCAATGAACTGTCAGTAGTAAACTGTAGTACTAAACCCACAAAAAAAAACTTAATCACAAATAAAGCCTAATACTACTCCCCCTTTTTATCATCAATTAAAAAGAGAATAACAGAGGAGGGTAGTAACTGTAGTCTAAACATAAAGATACTAAAAGTTTAGAGCTAAAAATAAAATAAATACACACTTAAATATGAAGCTAATTAATTATCTAAAATATGAAAAGTTAAGCTATTGGATCAGTGGAGTGTTTGGAGCTTTGTCAAGTTACTCGACGGGTAGGAGGGATTAGAGTCTTTTGGGCTTTCTACTTGATTTTGTAACTAGGTTTGGGTTTCATCGGAACATTATTTCCAGTATCCTTGGATTGCTCTTTTCTCCTCCCATGGATGAATAAGTAGAAGCAGAAGGTAGAGGACTCTTCAGGAGTACCTTGTAAAGATCTGCCAAATCAGCCTCAAATTATTCAACAAACTTGTCAAAACCAGCTTGGCAGGTTTCCATCAGGGTTTGGAATCAGATTGCTATAGAAGAGATATACTGCCTTGCCATTCGATACTTCACTTCATCTTCTATCATCTCACCCTTTGGCTGTTCAAATGGTTCCTTAGCAGAATCTTTCACAACTAACTCAGATTGCTTGGACTCATGATCTTTAGGCTTTTTAGCCTATTTTTCAATCTTTTCAGCCTCAGTGGCTGCATTAGCTTGCTCTTCAGTGGCTTCTTCAACCTTCTCTTTCTCAAGCTCTTTTTCTTACTATGCTTGCTCTTGTTCAACAACATTAAGAACATCTCTCATCACAGTATCAGCTTTTTCCTCTGAATTAGCTTCAGGAATTTTCTCTTATTCAACTTCTTCTTCTTTTTCAAAATTAAATTTTTTAGATTCTAGTTTTTTAGTAGCACTAGATGCTTCCTTCTCAATCTCAGCTTTTTCTTCCTTGCTTTGTTCTTCCTTAAACTTTTTCTAATTTTGTAACTTTGACGAGCTCTCTTTCTGATTTTCTCAGAAAGCTTATCAGGATCCACTCATGTCTCTGAGTCAGAATCAACTTCAGCATCTCCTTTTTCTTCAATAATTTCTTTGTCTTTAGTAATTTTCTTTATTTTAGCATCAGAAATAGTTGTAAAACTCATAGGAGCAGTAACTTTCTTTTCTTCCTTTTTCTTTTCTAATTTCTCCTTCTTAACAGGCTTCATCTTTTTTTTCACATCAGACTTGATTTTCTCAGCATCAATTTTCTCCTCTTTCACTTTTTCTTCCTCAACTTCAGTAATATTAGACTTAGACTTGATTTTTGAAACAAACAACTTTGAGATGATTTTAATTTTCTCAATTTTCTTATAAGTCTCATCCTTTAAGTCTACTTCCAAAAACTTGAACAGCTTAGTCAAAATCATGGCATAAAGAAGCCCTTTCGATTTTGTAATACTTGTCATGAAATCCATCATCAAATAACAAAGATTGAAATTTTTCTTCCTAATCAAATGCCACATCATGCACAACTCAATACTGTTCATATAATCAAGACTGCCTAATTTCAGAGCTAAAAAGCAAGTGATAAATTTATGAACAATTCTCAAATTTTGAGAGAGAGAGGCAGAACTTACTTTCTCGCTAGCTTTGATCTCAAAATTTCTAGAAATCTTCTTCTTAAATTCCTCTTCATCGAAGTTCTTCATTTTCTTTAAATCAGCTTTCTTTGACAATCTTGTGCTATAGTTTGGAATATCAAATGCTTCAGAAATGGTTTCCAAGGAAATATTGTATTTCTTCCCCTTCAAAGTTACTTTAATTTCTTCAGAATTGACCCCCTTCACTGAGTTATAAAATTGTCGAACCAGATTTTCATAGACATCTTCATCAATCTTCATTAAGCTGATCCACTATTGAGCCATGAACCACTTATTCAAAGGATAATCAGAAGTTTCAAAAAACTCCCAATCAATAATATTTGGAGGGATCAACTTATTGTAAGAGATCTTCAATTATATCCCCTTCAACTTTTTCTCTTCCATAATCTTCTTCTTTGCTTCTTTCTCAATTTTTACTTTTTTCTGAGTCTATTTTGGAGAATCAGCACCACCTTCTCTAGTATCCTTTCTCTTCTTGCTTGAATCACTCATCTTTGGGATTTTGAAAAATTACTTTCCTTAAATAACTTTCAGGATGTGCAGATAAATAATTAAGGAGAGAAGGGTTTTGAGTTTTTGAAAATTTTTTAATATAGTTTTTTATAGGTAAGGATGGAGGGTATTTATTAATAAGGCTAAAAGAAGTAACCGTTGGACAATAAAGAGTTTCCATGCTAAAAACCAGCAGACGTAACCTATTCTATTTTCGATAAATAACATAATTACATATTCAAATGCGTGCCTATCTTATTTTCTCTCTAAGGCGAGTAATATCTCTTGCTTAGGCTAACGTGTCAAGAGATAGAGAGCTGATAACTGACACGGCTATTAGAAAGAGCAGGTGTGTCTCTTTCAAATAAATATGATCAGAAAAAAATTTATTCTGATTTTTCAATTTATAACGATACATTTCCATATCAATTTAAAAGAATTAATAAAAGCTAACTGATTATCAAAATTAATAGCAATCATTCAGGAAAGAGAAAAATTATTTTTCAAATGAAAATAGCCTTAAAAATGCAATGTAAAAATAAAAAATAAAAAATAAAAATTATGCATCTAAATTAATAACTCCTAATTCAGTTCTAATTTTGCAAAAATAATATTCACTCAAAGGCTTTATAAAAATATCAGCAAGTTGCATGTCAGTAGGCATAAAAATTAGCTTGATATCACCATTCAACAAATGATCCCTTATGAAATGATGCCTAATTTTAATATATTTTGTCCTCGAATGCATGATAGAATTCTTGGATAAATTGATTGCACTTATGTTATTATAATAGATAGGAATTTGAGAGTACCTCATTCCATAATATTTTAGTTCTTGCTTTATCCAAAGAATTTGTACAATACAGCTTCCAGCAGCAATATATTTAGCTTCAGCAGTTGATAAGGCCACCGAAGTTTATTTCTTGCTAAACCATGAAACTAATCTACTACTAAGAAACTGACAAATTCCAGATGTGCTTTTTCTATCCATTATACTTCCTGCAAAATCAGCATCACTATATCCTATAAGATCAAAGGATGTATCTTTAGGGTACCATAGGCCTAGGCCTTGAGTCTCCACTAGATACCTAAAAATCCTTTTCACAGCTATCAGGTGAGATTCTTTAGGATTAGCTTGAAAATGTACACATAAATAGACACTGAAATGGATATCAGGTTGACTAGTAGTAAAATAAAGTAATGATCCAATCATACCTCTATACATTTTGCCATCTACCTATTTACATTTTTTTTATCTTTGTCTAATTTGATTATGGCGCTCATTGGTGTCCTGCTAATTTTAGCTTCAGAGAGCTTGAATTTCTTTAGTATTTCTTTCACATACTTGTACTAATTTAATAGATACCATCCTTACACTGTCTGATTTGTAATCCTAAAAAGAATTTTAGTTCTCCCATCATGCTAATTTCGAATTCATTTTTCATCAACTTTTAAAACTCTTTACATAAGTTTTCTTTAGTTGCTCTAAAAATAATATCATCCACATAGATTTGGACAATTAGAATATGTTCAGTCTAATTTCTTGTGAAAAGATTCTTGTCCACTTTACCTCTTATAAACCCATTTTCTAGCAAAAACTTACTTGGCCTTTCATACCAAGCTCTAGGAGCTTGTTTCAGACCATACAGAGCTTTTATTAGTTTGTACACATGATTAGGCTTATCATGTATCTCAAAGTTAGGGGGCTGATTTACATAAACTTCTTCATTGAGATACATATTCAAGAATGTGCTTTTAACATCCATCTAAAATAGCTTAAAGTTTCTGTAGCAGGAAAATGTACACAATATTCAAATCGCTTCAAGTCTAGCCACAGGTGCAAAGGTCTCATCAAAATCAATTCTCTCTTCTTGGTTGTAACCTTTGGCAACCAGTCTAGCCTTGTTTCGAACAACATTCCCATGCTCATCAAGTTTATTTCTGAAAACCCACTTAGTTCTAATGATAGTGTAATCTTTAGGCAGACACAGTTTTTTTCAAACTGATTCAGTTCTTCCTGCATGGCCATGATCTAATTTTCATCTTCTTGTGCTTTCTCTATACTTTTTGGCTCTATTTTTGACACAAAGGCTATATTTTTCATCATTTTTCTGAAGCTACTTCTTGTAACCATTTTATCAGATGGGCTAGCCAACATGTTCTCCTTAGAGTAGTATTTATGATATCTCCATTTCTTGGGTTGATCATGATGCAAGGGTTACTAATCATTTTATCTTTCTTTAGTTTGGTCTTCTTCTTCAGGTTGATTTTCATTTTTTGGAAACCTTCCTTCTATTAAATCTGACTGATCTTCTAGATTAGTTTCAGCATTCACTTTTAGAGCAGATTCTTTCTCTTGGGCTTGTTCATTGATCTTTTCAGCTGGTTCAGGTGTGGAACTTTCAGTACCTATAAGAAAATTATCTACAATATCTCTACTTGGTAGACATTGGTTAGTTTCTTTAAAGACAACATGAATAGATTTTTCAACAATAAGAGTTCTTTTGTTAAAAACTCTGTAAGCTCTACTATGATCAAAGTAGCCTAAAAATAGTTTATGTTAGGGTTTTTACCTTTCCACAGCTCATAGGGTGTCTTTTTCAAGGAGGATCTTACCAATGCTCTATTTAAGATGTAGCATGCTGTATTTATAGCTTCAGCCCAAAAGTACTTTAGCAAATTAGCTTCACTAAGCATTGTGCATGCCATCTCTTGCAAGGTTTTGTTCTTTCTTTCCACAACTTCATTCTGTTGGGGAGTTCTTGGAGCTAAAAAATTATGATTGATTTCGAACTCATCACATAGCTCTTCAAACTATGATCACTTTAAAGACTTGTGATATTGTATCCTTTCTGATTTTAAAGCTTTCTACAAAGACTAGTAAATTTGTTAAATGCCTCATCCTTTTGAGCTAGGAAGAGGGTCCAAGTATATCTAGTATAATCATCACTATAATAAATGCATATAACTTGCATCCTAGACTAGATGACATGATTGGTCTAAACAAATCAAGATACAACAGTTCAAGTGGTTTGCTAGTTGAGATTGTACCTTTAGAATTGAATGAAGACCTTGTTTATTTGCCCAATTGATAAGCATCACAAACAGTGTCCTTTTCAAATTTCAGCTTCGGCAGACCTTTACCAAGCTTATTTTTTGAAAAGCTTTAAAATCAGATTCATGTTTGTATGACCTAATCTTTTATGCCACAACCAGCTATCTTCATCAACAGATGCCAAACATAAATCAGATACAGAGTGCAATTTTTTGAAATCAACTAAGTATACATTTTCAAATCTATTACCAACAAACAGTGTTTGATTATCATGCGTATCTTGAACTTTACAATAAGTAGGCTCGAAAATGACTGTCTTATTCTTATCACACAATTGACTGACACTGATCAAATTAAACTTTAAACCTTTAACTAATGATACCTCTTTAATGGAAGGATTAGCTCTAACTGTTCTGATGCCAATTATCTTCCTTTTGTTGTAGTCTCTAAAACTGACGGATCCCCTATTTTTCAGCTTCAGTTAGGTGAACTTTCACTTGTCACCCGTCATATGCCTAGAGCAAGCACTATCCATGTACCATTTTTTTGAACAATCTTACCCTTAAGGCAAACCTAAAAGGGATAAGTTAGTTTTAGGTACCCAAACTATTTTGGATCCTGATGGGTTAGTTTCAAAAAATAGCTTAGTACCTTTTGATACCCAGACAAATTTAGCTTTAGAAAAGCCTTTCTTATAAGCATAAAATCTTAATACATGTCCTTTATGATTGTAATAAAAGCATGTGAGATGTGTGTGACTTGAAGAAACCTCTTTAACAAAGTAAGAGTCATATTTTCTATTTTTCACAAATACAATAAAGCCTAATCCAGATTTTTCATTTGAAAACCATTGGTTTCCCAATAAAATATTAAGTTTTGCCTTCCCTTTAAGAATCTTTCAAGATTATTAGTCAAACTCTCAATTTTCTTTTGTAAATCATCATTAGTTCTCATCAGAAATGTATTTCTTTCAGTGATCACACCAAGCTCATTTTTTAGAAATCTAATTTCACAAGCAGTAGTATTCAAACATTCAGATGCATGTGCAAACAGATCTCGTGCATGTTTCTCTTTTTCTTTTAAATCATCAAATTCAGCTTGTAAAGCTCCAGAGAAAATAGTTTAAACTTTATCATTAAGAAGTTTCTCATTTTCTGACTTAACATATTTGAGTTCCTTCTTAGGCTTTTTATGTTTCTTGGAAAGTTTTTTAAACTCAATGTACAGTTTATCAAATGCATTACCTAAATCATCATAAAAATAAAGTTAGAAGATTATACCTCTTGTGTGAGTTCTTCTAGGTAATTAGTTTCAGATTCTGATTCCTTCATTTCAGCTTGGCTCAATTCTTCACTTTCAAAAAGCCATCAGACAAAGGTTTGCAACTTTATTTGACTTCTCTTCTTCTTCTGAACTTGAGCTTTCACTGTCACTCTATAACACCTACCCTTTTTCAAATGTATTCATGATGTATGTATTGCATTTATTGCATATATGATAGTAGACTTTAATTTAGTTTGAGATTATGCATGTGTTGTAGAGAGAGACTAGATTGCATAATAAGTTTGGAGTTAGTTGTAGCAATAGAAAGTTATAGAGATATTGTGCAATATGTCCACTTCATTAAGGGGCTAAGTGGATAATTGTGAGGATATTTGGTGATTATTAAATTAGAGTTATTATTGGTGTTTATGTGATATATATATATATATTTAATATTATTATTCAGCATTTAATTAAAGAGGCTTTAGGAGATGACAATTGGAGGTTGTTGATTGGTGAAGTGTTTATATGTATATTTAATTGTTTATGTGTGTGTTAGTATAGTGTTTGTGTAGAGATTTTAATAGAAGAAGAAGAGTGTCTGCTTGAGAGATTTTGGAGAGGTTTTAATATTGCTTTAGAAAGCTTTTGGGGAGCTTTGGGAGGTCTTATATTCATTGAAGTCTGTTTAGTAAGCTTCCTTATGTATTTAATTGATTTTAGTCAAGTTTTTATTTGTTGCAATTTTGGGTAGGTTTCCCCAGTTTTTTAGTCCTCTTGTTCTTGCCATAACCTTGGCTATAGAATTCTGATTTAAGCAAGGTTGGACTCTTTGGAAACTTCATGGAGTCATTTACATTTGTTATGTTTTGAGTTTGGATTGATTTTGTTGTTTAGAGGGTCAATGGAGACCGGACATTTTATTGCTCACTGAAATGCCCTGTTTCATTCTATTTTAATCAATTAGATTCTAAAATCCATAATTAATTCTATACATGTCCTAATTGAATGATTCTAATTGAAATTTAATGTAGACTCATAACCCTAGCTTTGGTAGCAATTTGGGAATTGTTGGACTTGTGTGTGTGTCCCTAGGTTATATTAAACTTTTGGATATTTAATTGCAATTGGTGATTTTGAAATGAATTGTAATGCTTGCTTGTGGAATTTGGCATATTATGGTGTGTAAGAGTTGAAAAAGAAAGTGGAAACCCTACTTAATAGGGGGAGCTTTGCTTGTGAAGGAGTTGAAGCCTTTTTGTAAATAATTGTTAATATATTCATATATATATATTGATTCTCAAGTATCTATAGTTATGAAACTATATTAATTTATGCGATTTAATGTAGCAAGAGTGTGGTCTATATGTATATATTGTTGATGAGAATATTGATTGATTGGTTTGGAAAGTGTTATGATGAAATGTGAATGTTGGCACATATATTGTGTAATCCATTTAAGGTGGTGTGAATTGTAATTCACAATATTGATGAAAAATGTATTGATGTGAGATTAATGAATCCATATGCATAATGTGAGAAATTTGAGGAAAACGTGTGTGTGTGGAGATTGAGCTCCACGATCTAAAACTGAGTTGGGCAGAGAGTCTCAGATATGACCATTCATGTGAAATATACATATATATGTGAGATCTGAAACTAAGCTGGGCAGAGAGTCTCAGGAATGGCCACAAGTATATAAATATTGTGATAAAAAGAAAAAATGAGTTTTGTGTGAAACGTGTGATGATTCTGGTTGGATTAGGAGCTTGCATAACATGCACTGTGCATTGTTATATATATATTGAATGTAAGTTGTGAATATAAGGATTATGGTTGTGGTTTCTTAACTTGATGTGGTTTAGTGTATATGTTGCACTAATATGTGAGTTGTGATGTTTAGATATGTTTTATGGATTGTTGAAATGCTGTGATTTAGTATATATATAAGGCACCATCTGTAACACCCGCCCTTTTTCATATGTAATCATGATGTATGTATTACATTTATTGCATATGCGATAATGGACCTAGTATAAGTTAAACTTGAGCATATGGTTATTGTAACACCCGCTCATTTTTCATACATATGTAATACGTATGTATTTGCATCTTATGCATGTGAGATCATAGGCTTTATTTAAGTTAAGATTGGGTATGAATTATAGAAAAGGACTAGATTGCAAGGTAAGTTGAGGCTTGATTGAAGTAATTATAAGTTTAAGTACTATTTAGGAAGAGTAACATTTCATTAAGGAGATAAGTGGATATTTTGCTATAAATATCACAATATTTGGTATGATCTCTTCCTTCTCCAATGTGACTCGTGTTTATTTGCATGAAAGTGTGTGTAAGGAGAGGAGAGTTGCACCTAATTTTTCTTTTAAAGGAGTTAGGGATTTAGTAGAGAGAGAGACTTGACTGAGGAATTTAGGAGTTTATGCTGTAAATATCAACCTCCTAAGTTTAAGAACATCTCTTGGTAAGTTAATTATATTTTTGATTGAGTTTGGATAGAGTTTTTGGTAGTGATTTTTGTACTATATTTTTATTGAATTTTTAGCCTCTATTTTTTAGTATATCTAGAGCTATACAACTCTGATTTGAGCTTGGTTAGACCCCCTAGAGACTTCAAAGAGTCCTCTTCAATTTTTATGTTTTGAGTTTTGATTAAAATCGTTGCTAGAAGGGTCAAATATGGCTGAACATTTTAATGCTCATTGTATGCTCTATTTTAGGCCGAATGGATTCTAAAATCCATAATTAATTCCACACTTGTCCAAATTGAGTGATTCCAACTGAAATTTGAAGTAGACTCATAACCCTAATTTTAGTATAAATTTAGAAGTTTTTGGACTAGTGTGTATGACTTTAGGTCAATTTGAGTTAGAAGTATTTTATTTCCTTTTTATAATTTGAGGTGATTTGTTATGGTTGATTGTTGATAGTGGTATGTGATGAAATTTAGGGGCTAAAAGAGAAAGGGGAGACCCTACTCATTAAGGGGGGAAGTTTTTCTTCTGGAGAAGTTGAAGCTTTAAGGTAAGTAACTGTTAATACAATACTTACATATATTTACTCTCATGTAACTATAGTTATTTGATTATGTTGATGTATATGTGCCATCGAGGTGGCAAGATTGACGAATGTATGTTTATATTGATGTGAGAAGGAATTATGAATATATGTATAAATATTTTGGTTATGAGACCATTAAATGGTCGATTGAGCATGTGTGATGAATATTGGCACCTTATGTGCAAGCTACTTGTGATAGTAAGGCGATACAAATAATGTTGTGAGTTTGATGAAACCGCATGCATAATGTATTATTGAGAAATGATTGATTATGTATGCATATGGCATGATGTGAAGAATTTAAGGAAAGTGTATATATGTGGAGATTGAGCTCCACGCTTTGAGACTGAGCTGGGAAGAGAGTCTCAGATGTGGCCATTCATATGAAATATGTATATACATGTGAGATTTGAGACTGAGCTAAGCAGAGAGTCTCAGGAATGGCCACAGATATGTAAAAAGGAATGAATAAAGAAAAAGTAAGGTTTATGTGTGAAACGTGTGAGATGTGTATGGATAACTAACTTGTATAAACATACATGCATTTCATGATGAATACATATGTTCGTGATGAATGAGATTGAATGTGAGTGGAATGTGTGAATTATAGTTGTGGTTTCTTGAATTGATGTGTTTCATATATATATATATTGCACTAATATATATTGTGAATGATTGATATTATGTGTTAATGGATGTTTTAGTATAGATTAATGTATTTAGAATGTATTGTTGTGGCTTGAATTGAGTTATATTCAAGTGTGGGAAGGATTGTTATACTTTGATGAAGAGTCAAGGGCATTTTTGTCAATCTATATAAATGAATTAAGGCTATATGACTTCATAAAAGTTGTAGTCCTCTGAAATAACTTTTCATAACCTCTTGAATCACTTAAATTTGAGTTTTATAGAGGGAGTTATGGTTGAAAGAGTGCGACATAATTCGAAGGGTTGAGTAAGGTTGAGTCTCCTGGCGCCAGTGCCGACTCGGCACGAGTGTGCCGAGTCGTACCTCTAACTCATGGTGCTGACTCGGTATGAGTGTGTCAAGTTGTGATGAGTCAGCCTTCTTCAGCACATTTTTATCTTCATATTTTGACCATAACTTGAGCTATAGAGCTCCAAATGAGGTGTGGTTTAATGCTACAGAAACTTTAAAGAGTCTCCTAAAACTTTTATGCTTTGAGTTTGAATAGAATCTATCTTTAAGATTCTCTAATTGAGCTTGACATTATAGTACTCACTTACTCCTTTGTCATTTGGACTTCCGTGCGTAGTCTAAATGTTAAGTTCTTATATTTCGATGTGTAGAAATGTTATTTATATATTCTCCTTAATTCGTTTTTGAGGAGTACTATATGTTTGATTATATTATAAATTGCTTATTGAGTCGCAAGCCCATTCCTTTATAAACTATGGTTTTTAAGTAATAGATAGACTTGCTTGAAGTGCTTGTTGATTAGAGCTTGAGGGTGTCTTTCTTGGAAGCTCGGGTGGGTCAAAGCAAGTTTGGTGTCAATATCTCCATCCACATGAGCATTCATCACCACATCATATGGACATTTTATAATTAAGTATATTGTGTATACTATAAACATCATGTAAAAGTTGTATAAGTATTTTCAATGTATCAAATAAAAGTTTTATGTATATATATACACTTATATTTTATAAAATTTTTAGTATTGCCACATGTATGAGTTATAATTGGACACTTGTATATGGTACTTGGAGGGTATCATATTAAGTGGTATCAGAGCGGGGATTAGATGTCCTCGGGACATGAGAATATGATACATTCATAACATATCATGCATAAGTCATAAGTGACATATAGTTGATGTGCATTGCACATGTTAAGATGGAAGGACACCAAGCTCAACCCATCAGCCAAATGAGTTGTTAGATAAATACATGTGTATGCTCTCTATGAGCTTGAATAAATTTCTATTTATAACTCTTTCATAAGATACATATTCTTATATATTAGTGAATTATTTTAGAATGGGAAGAATGAGTCAAAGCAAGTAGATAGCATTGTTGATGAGGACTATGAATATATATAAGAGAGCTAGGTACAAAGGTTTTTACAGTCTTAGTGATTCCACCATAGCCAAGGATGATTATAGAATACGAGAAGAATTCTAGATTAAATTGATTATACTGATGAAAGGAGAATTAGTTATGCAGTGTTATTATTTAAGCAAAATATGTGATATGAAATAAATATATAGATTAAAGTAGTGTGCTCTTTTGAATTATTAATGACATATTATATTAATATGAAGATTTATATGAATGCATTGTAATCTTAGCAATGCTTATGTATTACCAATAATAGTATATTGGTGAAGCTTAGTTAAATGTAATTGTAGTATGATGGATGACTGAGCCCTAATAGAGATTGCTTATAGAAGTGTAGTTATTTTATTGCATGATTGACCCTACCTTAGTAGGGAGATGTCTATGTTTTAAGAGAGTTCTACTAAATTTTTGGTAGATTCCTCGTAAATTGTACTTTTGTTGTTAGGTTTTTATGATAAAGACTTGTGTGCAATGGATGAGTTATGGTTTTTAAGTTATGATATAAAATGTTGATGATGGTATGGGTATGATACAAGTGGAATACTAATTAAATATTATGTGAGATTAATGTATGCATTATGCAATTATGAATTATAAGAAAAACTTATAGAGACTCGGTGAAAATTATATTATGTATTGAAAAGGTTATTAGGAAAGAGAGAGAGAGCTTTCAAAGCTAAAATAATTTAGGTTTTAACAAAATGAAATTAGAGGATATAGTAAGCATTTGTTCAACTAAATAATAAAAGGAAGATTTAGTAGGGAATTTGAAGAGTCTAAAAGATGAAAAGTAAATGGTAAATTTATGAGTGGTACAATATTTCTAGGTTACAATTACAACGATGGTGGTAAGAAACATTCAGGTAAGTGCTGGGGTCCTAAGCGAATGATACTTTATAATTGTAGAAACCGGGTCAATTTGTTAAAGATTGTCTATTAAGAAGAAGTAATGAAAGATCACAACCAATTGAGTTAAGTAATACAAATAGGAAAAATGGTGAGAAAGATTTTGTTTAGAACAATTACCTCTTATACAATGTGTGAACTTAAGAGTTATAGAGTTGAAGAAGGATTAATATTATTTTGAGAATAAATTGGATATGGAACTATCATGATATTATAACTTATTGTGTAAAAAGATAGTTATTCATAATTGGGAGTAGAGAACATAAAGAAGTAAGTGAAGAAAAAACTGTATATGCTTGATGATTCTCGTTGCGATTACTTCATATGTGATTTGAAATAGGCAAGAAGTCTATATAATTGATGTTGAAGAGTTAATGAAGATTAATATGAGAAAAATGGGTAAATTTATGATTATAGAATTTTTTAAGGTATTTTAGATAAACTATGGCAATTTTTCATTATTGAAAGGTAGATTTGGAATTAGATTATACGACGATCACATCAGCATTGATTGCTTTATAAAGAATAACATAATGGAAGTTGAAAGAGGTTAAAGAGGATAAATTGATGGATTAAATAATACATAATGATGGTACTAATTCTATTTATATTGAATAAGGATGATGAAGAATAATTAAGTATTGATTATGAATTATTGAGCTACATTCTGATGAAGACTAATTGTGTATCACTTATTATTATGAAGTGAGAATTTATTTGAATCATGGAAAAATGATACAGTGTTTTGGGAATAATGAATTTGAGAAATCAAATATTAGTAATTTTGGACAATAGAATATTCTCTTGTTGAAACAATATTTGGAATTTGGTATGAATATCATAAATTTCTGATTTATGTCATTGGGAGTAATTAATACATTAGTCATGATTATGATGTTTATGAATCAGACTTTTTAATAGTATTTGAATCAGTTGTGACTATTTTATTTGATAATGCTTTTACTTATCAGATAAAGAAAAATATGGCAAGTATTCCTACATAGTCTTGGCACGGAAAGACAGTTGTATAATAATTTAGTAAATTAATTAAGAGTGTTGGAATTATTTTCCCTTGAGTAGAAATTATGAAGGGAGTGAATTGAAATTTGCTAACAAAGCCATGTCAGGGCTACAAGACAAAGGACAAAATATGTATGAATATAAGAGGAAGAATAATAGTCTGTATATTTAGACAATTATGATTGTATGAAAAAACTTTTTTGACTTATGATCTAGAGTTCTTTGTTAGTATTTATATTTGAGAGTTGAAAGACATTAATTGTGAGGAATAATAGAAGTTGAAACATGTTTCCACCCAAGAAGAATAGAGTCCAGGTAATAAAGATATCATGAGATTTGAAATGCTTGTTATGGGTGGTCAACAAGGTCAATGGAAGTGTTGACGTATGGAAACAGTATATCAATCTTTGTAGAAGTTACAGCCATCAACGGTATTAAAATGGACTCATAGTGCCAATTCCTATAGGAAATTAGAATTTATGGGATTTGTGTACATGTTTTTATTTTAAATCGAATTATGACTAGTAGATTAAATTAGATGAATTAGAGTGGAAATGAAATGTGTTATATATGATTTTAATGTATGGTTTGTGTAGGAGTTAACAAGAGCAAGATAGAACTCTCACTTGTTGAGACGGTGAGTATTTTAGTAACTAAATATTAAATATTATGAATGAGATACAAGAGATAATTAATATTGTTCATAGAATATTAATAATGTTTGATGTGTTAAAAATGACATATGAGTGTTATGTTTATGTAAAATTGTAACACCCGTATTTTCATATGCATTGTTCATGCATATCATTTTCATGTCATGGGGAGTAAAGTTATGTTTATATTTAAGTGGGGATATGTGTGTGTGAGTAGAGAGGTGTGTATTTGAAAAGTAAGTTTAGAGTTAGTTGTGATATTAGAAAGTTGTGGATCTTTGGGGTAATTATCCTAATCCATTAAGGGTGTGTAGAGATGATTGTGATATTTGTATATATAGATATTAATATTATATTGGTTGTTAAGAGATAAGTGTTGATTATTATTATTATTATTATTACTATTTTATTTAGATATTAGTGTAGTATGTAATTATTAGAAAGACTTTGGGGAAGGGGCATTTGGCAATTTTTAATTGGTGGGAGTTTAAGTGTATATGTGTGTGTGTGTGAGAGTGAAGAAAGTGTAGAGAATTTGGGAAAGAAGAAGAAGAGAGTGTTCTTAATTACTTTGGGAGATTTGATTATTTCCTACTCATCTAACATTAATTTGGGAAGTTTTAGAAGGTTTAGAAATATTTGGGAGCTTCAATTTGGTAAGTTTTGTATTTAATTTGGTTTATTGAAGTTAGGTTTTGAATGTTGATTTTCAGATTCTGTATGCCCTGTTTATCAGTCATCTTGTTTTAGTCATATCTAAAGTTGTAAATCTCTGATTTGAGCAAGCTTTAATGTTCTGGAAACCTTATAGTGTCTACTACAACTCTTGTGTTTTGAGGAAAACTAAATTTTGTGGTTTATGATATCTGACATAGCAAACTATTTCGTGCTCCAAGCTGTCACCCTGTTTCTTTATTTTACCCAGTTTTGTTTAAAAATATATAATTAATTCTACACACATCCAAATTAAGTAATTCTAGTTGAGATTTGAATTAGACTCATAGGTCTACCTTCAGTAATATTTTCATAATTTTTGGATGTGTATATGAATTATTTGGACACTTTGAACCTAGAGTATCAAGATGCTCATAGTTGCATTTGAGTGAAAGAGTCTTTGTTGCTATATGTATTGATGAATAAATTATATGTAGGCTTGAATAAGGATATGGGAGCCCAATTTGTAATGGAGCCTTGTGTGTGGAGGAGTAGAAGACTTGTTGTAAGTAATTATTAATATGATGAATACGTGTATTATTTCTCATGAATGAAAAATAACTTGAATGCTATAAATGACGAAGTGGTATGTGTATATGAATATAATGAGAATGCTAAATTGTGGATTGTGATTGAATATGAGCATATGAATGATAAGTGTATGTGTATATGATGAGATGTTGAATGGTGATTGAGGAAGTGACTATGTTGCCATGAATATATATATATAGGAATATAAGCTTGATAAGAAATGTAAAGTGATATATACATGATGAGAATTTGAATGATATACATATGTATATAATGAAAATTGTGAATTAAGCTGAGATGCGAATATACTTTATGAGGTATGAGGCATATGATATGATTGATGAGTT
>CATIWO010033114.1:0-33300 GCA_949673435.1 Macaranga tanarius
GGTGGAGCTTGGTGTTTCAAGCTAGAGGTCACACACTTGGGTGACTAGGGCATGTGATTCAAGAGTTGAATCCTCCATTCCAATCTAGTAGATACACTTGTGGTCTCCATCGGATCTAAGAAGTTTGTAGGTTTCTTAAACATGAACTTCTTGTGCTTGTGTTGTTATATACATGTTGATGTATGTTTTTAGCTATGTATTAATTGTAAATTGGATCTTGGGGATTGGAATTCTTCATTTGATGAAGAACTATACAAGTGAAAATTTTTATTTTTCACCCTTTTGGGCATACACTTCCGCTTTAGTATGTTGCAAAGCATGTTTCCTATCAGAATCCTAGCTTTTAAATTTGATTAAATTCTGATTTTGTTTACTTTGATTTAGTTTAGTTCTTTAAAAACTCAACTCCATTTCGATGTCTAAAAAATAAACATAGTAATTATTTCAGTATTCAATTTACAATCTCTGTGGGATGATATTTTTTATTACTACTTGTTACAATTCTATACGCTTGCAGATTTGTACTCATCATCTACCCCTCAATTTATTCAAAAAGGGTCAAACGAAGTGAAAGTCAGGCTATAGAGGTGCCTCCTCTGTACAGAGGCACCGCCTGATGAATTAGAGGCATCGCCCCTTCTGCTTTTAGTGGGTCATCACCTCATTTCTCCAGAGGCGCTGCCTCTGAAGTGATCAGGTGTCGCCACATCATAGAGGCGCTGCCTGATCATTCCAGAAATGTGATCATAGCACTGAAATTTACAAATTTCTCAATTATAACTACATCAGAAGCTCACCTGATTTCCCTAATATGTAAATCAACTAACATACATCCTTATTTGACTAAAATACATCCTAGATCTAGCTTTAAAATCATTATTATAGCACCCTCAAAGTACCAAATACACGTTCCCATAATAATACACCAACACATGGCCTAAAAACATTTTCTCAATTATATAATAAATATATCAAGGCTTATATAATGTACACAACTTACTGTTGTATATAACATTACACATTCACACTAAGCATACACAATGCTATTACAGATGCCAAATGCCATATGCTATATGAGGATGGGATTGTCGACACCAATCTTGCCTCTAACCACTTGAGCTCTCTAATAAATGCACACCTTAACCTCTATTAATCTAGGCCCTATAAAATACAATTTGTAAAGGAATGAGTTTGCGACTCAATAAGCAATTATTAATATAATTATACATATAATACTTCTCAAGAACTAATTAAGGAAATATATAAAATTTACTACACATCAAGCTAAGAGAAATCTTCTGTAAATAGGTTGCACATGGCTGTGCAGAATGTGCACACGGTCGTGCCTAAGTTTAATTCTTTTCCCTGAGCACACACAGTCGTGCCAAAATTTGAAATTTTCTTTTCATTTAATATACACGGCCGTGCCAAAAAGACACACGGTCATGCCTGAATTCAAAATTTTCTTTCCATTGAATACATACAGCCGTGCCTAAAGTCCTTAATTCAAATCCCTACATATGCACGACCATGTATTGAAACAACATGGTCGTGTCTAAAAACCTGTACAACATCCAAAACGCCACAAAAAGATATCCAAACACCAAAACTCAATTGTTGGTGCCACATATACATTAAATCACACCAATCAAAATAATCTACAATTATATTTCTTACATTCACATCTCACATTAAATCCACATTCAACATATATATAGATAAACATAATGCAACAATACATGATCATGAACATTGGTTATCCGGCTGGAATCATTGTCACACATTTCTCACATATAGCTCACTTTTGCTTTATTCCTCATAATATTAACATTTTTCATATAAGTGGCCACTTTCTGAGACTCTCTGCTCAGTTCAGTCTCAAATCTTACAAATAGTGGAGTCTCTCTATCCAGCTCAGCCCCACTATCACACGTATACCTCACATTCCTCACATTAATCAATATTCACATTTTTCACATAAGTGGCCACTTTCTGAGACTCTCTGCCTAGCTCAGTCTTAGATCTCACAATCAGTGGAGGCTATTTGCCTAGCTTAGCCCAACTATCACATGTATAAATATATATGTCATTCACATTTCACAACCATATTTCATTGTACATCATTTCCAATCAACAAAGTGAATCACCATTCACCATTCTCAACACAACACATTTCCATCAACCATTCAATCTCAATTCAATATTCTCACAATAATATATATATATACATCATTTCTTGCCACATCAAGTGACTTAGATCAACCAACATAGCAATATCATTCAAATATAGAAGAGAAGCAATATGTATATATAGGCATTATATTAACAATTACTTACTAAAAGCTTTTAACTTCTTCAAGAAGAAAAGCTCCTCCTAATGAGTAGGGTCTCATTTATCTCTTTTAACTCCTATACATAATTGTATATTAATTTTACAAAGCAAAAATTGCAATTCACCCAAACTCACTAAGTGCAACTACATACTCAAAGTTCAATATAGCCTAAAGATGCACACACAAATTCAATGACCATCAAATTTCTACTAAAGCTAGGGTTATGAGTCTACTATCAATTTCAATTAGAATTACCCAATTTAGACAAGTGTATAATAAATTATGAATTTTTGAATGAAATCAGGTCACACAAGTAATCAGAGTAAGCCACAAAATATTAAGCTCTATTAACCTTCTTAGAAGTAGATTCAACTTCAATATTAAAATATAAAAGTTGTAGAGGACTCATTAAAGTTTTCAGTGTATTAAAATTTGCTCAATTTAGAGTTCTACAACTTTAGATATCACCATATACCCAACACATAATAAAATTCACAAACTAACCTATATACTACTACTGGCATGTTTGATGCATGAAGTTAATGATGCTTTCAAAAATCATAGACATATCCTATATTCACCAAATTTATACAGACTCTATATATATGAGTCTAATTTCATTTCCAACTAAAATCATAATTAAAAAATATGGAGAATTAATTATAAATTTTATAGCAATATTAGATCACGCAAAGTGATAGAATGAGCAACAAAATGTCTGACCTTATTTGACCCTCTTAACAGCAAGTTCAGTTTAAACACAAAATATAAATATTATAGAAGACTCTCTGATATTTTTAGTGCCTCCAACCATGCTCAATGTCAGAGCTCTATAGCCAAGTTATTGCAAAAATACTAGGACTGAGAAACAGAGGAAAACAGAACCCGAAATTGTAACCAAGAAAACTCAACTTCAATTAATTAAAATATAAGCAAAGCTTACCAATTAATGATTCAATTGATTAAAGGCCTCCCAAAGCTTCGTAATCCTCTTATTATATAACTTCAATAAGATCAAAATCTCCCCAAAAATCTATTAAGAAACACTCTTCTTCTTCCTCCTCAATTTCTCTACACCCATATACATATACATACACTCACACACACACACACACATATGGACCAATCAAAAATTACTATTTGCCCCCTAAAGTCTCCTCTCTTATTAATACATAATTATCACCAAATAAAATATTCCTAATACTCATGATAATTATCAATAATTATCACCACAATTCCCAACTAACTCCTAGATGAGATGGAACTAATACACAATAGCCTCTAACTTTTTGTTGTGACAATCTACTCCACACTTTCTTTATAATTGGGTCGCTTTCTATAATATATATACATATCTAACTTAAATTAAGCCCACTACTCTACTATGTATAAAATGTAATGTATATATCAGAATTACGTATACTAGAGGACGGGTGTTACATTTCTCCCCTCCTTAAAGAAAATTTTATCCCCGAAATTTAATAACTCACCATCTTCTAGAAAAAGATACGGGTATTTCTAATTTATTACCTCTTCTACTTCCCATGTTACTTCTTTAGGTGAATGGTGACTTCACTTCACCTTTACTATTAGAATCTCTATCTCAGGCTCCTATATCACATAACTAGGATCCGATCTATACCATCTCAACATAGATACATGGAATACATCATAAATAGAAGATAATTCCTTTGGCAAAGCTAATTTATATGCCAACGGTCCACCTTCTCCATAATTTCACATTGTCCTACATATCTCGGACTCAATTTCCCTTTCCTTCCAAATCTTAGAATTCCCTTTTTAGCCTTCTGAAAGCTATGCAAACTTTCCCACACTCAAATGAGGCACAAATAGAGACACTTTAAAGATATACTTAACATTATCCATTCATTTACAATTGTATGGTACTCAATCAATCACAAGTTCCAAACATTTACATTCATATTATCCATTCATTTACAATTGTATGGTACTCAATCAATCACAAGTTCCAAACGTTTATATTCATACTTTTATAGGCTCAATAACTCTTTCATATAATAAATCTCATTCAAAAATATAAGCTCAAAGTATATATATATCAACACATCATTTAATATTCATATAGTCACCTTTTATGATACATTTAGTATTCACTATCAACTCACATATAAAGGATTATATATATAGCCGAATATGTGCATTTGCACTTCATCATCTCTAACACCTATAATCACCAATTCCATACTAGACGAGTATAAATATAATCAATAAGCAATTTAGTATCTCAATACTTTATTTAATATTTGCATTCATTTCAACAATAGGGATAGCATCTCGCAATAATTCATATAAATGCAAGAATTCACACTTTCACATTTCAATCTCATTGTTTGGTATCATTTGCCTTATCGATGGACACTTAGCTAATCGACTTATCAACATTTCACATTGTCGACGGTCACTTAGCCAATCGACATACCCAACATTTTACATAGTCGATGGTCATAAAGTTAATCGACATAATTACATCTCATATTGTCGATGGTCACACAACCAATTGACATATCAACATTTACTCAAAAATATAACCTCATATATATCCAATGAACCAAACTCAAGTTCATAGGATATACACATTTACAACCATAATTCCAATACCATCACAATTCATATTGCTACATTCAATCCTATACCTCACAACAAATACATCAACATCATTTATATCAAATATCATCACATTCTATAACACTACTCAAGAAGCATAGTTCATCTAAAATGCTTATCACAATAACTCATGTACTCCATCATAATCACACAAAGATAATGAACAAGTAGAATTCATGTATTTCCTTCATTATTAATGTAAGTCTATATCATTCATATGCATTCTTATTATTGATAGTACATATACAACACCAAGTCCATAATATACTCACTTGGTATTTCACACAAGCACTATTGTTCATATACAATTCTTAATATATCAATTCCTAAATAAGATTAATATTCTATTAACAATATTAACATATCCTTGCATCTCACTATATGCATATATAATCATTCACTTATTTCTTAGTAACCGATTCATTCAAAACTCTTGTATTTAAATATATCTCCATACTAATCTTATACATATAAACATTGACATTCTAAAGTAACACCAAAATCACTATCCTTCCATTATCAATAAAATAAATCACAATCTAACCTTTTTAACATATATAATAATTCATATTACTTGTTTAATTATTTAAGTAAGCACACATTTATTATTAAATTCACAACATATAAAAGAAGCTAATATATGCATTGTATTAGTAAGTACTTACCAAAATACTTTCCACTTCAATAAATGAGAGTTCTTCTAGTTGTTTATGTCTTCCAACTCTAAAATCTAGTTAATAACAAAGAGCTTTAGATCATAAGTCGAAGAATTCTCCCTATACAATCATAACTGTCCGAATATACTAACTGTTATTCTTCCTTTTGTGTTTACACATATTCTATCCCTTGCTTTGAAGCCTTGATATGAAACATATAACTTCCATTTCTAATTGACGCAGCAACATGAGAGTAATAGTATTTGCTTTATATTATCTTTCATATCTTTAACAAATTTCAATCCATTCCCTTCATAATTTCCTTCCCAAGGAAAGTAATTTCCTCACTCTCAATTTATTTTATTATTTTTTTCTAAATATCATACAACTATCTTTCCCTGTAAAACTATTCAAAAATACTTACTGTTGGCATAAATTTTTAGCAAACTGGATGTGAAGTCCCACCGGGCGTGCTAAAAGACTGTTGGTGCAATTTTTAGTAAAATTTATATTTCGAGCGTACTAAGGAAAATTAATTTTTAAAATTTATAAATACTGAATTCTTTCACATAATTGCGGATTTCCAAACGCCTTTACCATAATTTGTTTGAGTTCCAAGGATGTAAATGTTTGTGTTTGACTATAAATGATAATTTGTTACTGGAGGTAATGTTAATTTGACTAAAGGAAATGATAAATGAGCTAGAGGTAATACTGAAGGTAATGAAAGTATGCTTGATGTAATATAAATAAGCTAGAGGTAATGAAAGTACACTTTGAGAAAATTGAAAATAAGCTAGAGGTAATGAAAGTACACTTTGAGGAAATTGGAAATCCGCTGGAGGTAATGAAAATGTGCTTTAAGGAAATTAAAATTCTGTAGGAGGTAATGAAAGTATGCTAAAGATAATGCTGGAGGTAATAATAAAAAGAATAACAATAAGCTTAAGAAAATTTGAAATTATATTAAAATAGCAGTAATACAAACTTTTCTGGAATAAAAGCATAAAAATGCTATGACTATTAAAAAATTGCTAAAATTTAGATTTGAATGTTGTTGTTGATGTTGATTGGATTGGTTGTGTGTTGGTTAGTTGTTGTCCTGCTGCTTACCTTTTATAGCTGAGGTACTTGGTGCAGAAGCTAAGTCTCATAATTCTTCACCTTACTACAGAAGTTCCTTAAATTCTTCAATAATTTCCCATAAATTCTGTAACCTCTGCATTCCTTGCATTTCCTATAACTACTCTTCAGTCCAATTGGTTACCTCTAGTTCCTTCTAGAATTTTCTTCTCTTCCTGTTCAGCCAACTGTTGAATTCTTCACCAAGTCTTTAATTTTTAATTTCTCCAGCATCTTCTAGTATCTTTACGTGCTCTTTAGCTTTAATTCCTACTCTTTGAATTTCCTCCAACTCTTCAGTGCCTCTGATTACTTCCAGCAACTCTACAGCCTCTGCTTAATTTTTCTGGTTACCTCCAGAAGCTTTTTACTTTAACTCAACGATTTCTTTCCCCAAGAAACTTCGAATGGGCTGGATTCTGATATTAGGCTTCACTCGGGCCTTAATTTTAATAATGGGTCAAAAATTTATATTTAGGTATAAACACTTACCATATTCTTTTTTATTTGATAATTAAAATCATTATCAAATAAAATAATCACAACTAATTCAATACCATATTCGCCGGTCGCCCCTTGCTCGCGGCTGCTGCTGCACGTCGAACCGAAGCCGAAGAACTCGCCACTTCCTCTTCTAGCGCGACCGAACCTCCTCCGGCTGTTGCTACTCTTTCTCCTCCTCACATCATCATTTCCGGCAGCAGATGGAGATGGGTGGCTACTGACTGAACCAGATTCACCCGAACCATAGCTGATCGAGCCAAACCCGACTGAATCAGAGCTGGTCAAGTCGGATCTGACCAAGCTGAATCCAACCGCACCAGAGCTGGTCAATGCTACTTCCAAGTTGGTTTTGCTGCATTTTTTTTCCAGTGCATGCAAACAAAATATTATACTCAGAGTTTACTACAAGAGAAAATGTCAAATAAACTTTTATTTCATTAGCTTCTCTGTGTTTTGCAATGTATTTTGCATTTGTGGATAAATTGCTTCCTGCAGGTTAATTGCAAATTTTACAAAAACTATATGCTGAAAATATAAGGGAAATGCTGCCTAATTTTCACCATAAATTTCGGTAAAATTTGTACACTTTTGCTGTGTAATGCAAAATTATTTCCACTGCATTCGGCACTTCTTTTATATAACTTTGCATAATTGAATCATGAATTTAATTACTTTAGCAATTGATAGCCAAAATAATTATTTTCATTATGTTTAGCTTAATTAAAGGAAATTAATTTAATAAAATCCCTTAGCCAAAAATTCACAACAAATAATTTCTAGAGCCAATTTCTTGTAATTTCTTCCATGAAATGGCTTTTGAGAATTTATTCTTCATTATCACCCATGTGTAAGCATCAATTCCTGTATTACCCCCTAGGACAATATTTTTGTCAATTATTTAGCATTATTTGCCAAATATATGTGTCTTAACTTTATAAAAATCTGGAGGTAATAACATTTTTCAACATTTTATTCACCAGAATGCCATTTTAGCCTATTATCTCCACACTTCCTCCAGCAAATATTGTCTAATTTATTATTTTGCAATTTATGTGCTTTCTGGACCTACTCAATTCTGCATTTCCTTCAAGAACTCTCTTGGAGGAAATTGGATGAAATGTCTTTCTCACATTATTTTGAGCTATTACCTTCACACTTCCTCCAAATAAATTCTATATATTTAAGTCAATTATGCCTTGTGAGTATGGATGCAATTCCTTCACCCTTTGAGAAAATGAACTGTCTATATTTTCTTTCACAAAATTCTTAGCCAAACATCATTATTTGTCTTATCACATGATCAATTTCACCTATAATTTGTTTATTTTTTCTATATTAATTTTGTAATGGTAATGATCTCACCATTTTCTTTCACTTTTTAGGCAAAATGACTGAAGAAGCTGCTGGTTCTTCTATACCTCCTTCTGGCTCACATTCCACTCATCAGGTAACAATCTTTCTTGTCCTTTGCACTGCATCAAATCCTTGTCTCTTCATAAGACTTTCTAATGATTAATTTTTCTAAATATGAACACCCACAACTTTTCCTCCTCTAGCCCAGACGCAAGTCTCACAGGCTGACTACTATGCTCAGTAAGTTAAAGGGTAAAAGTAAAGAGAAAGCAGTTGTGGAGATAGAAGATGATGATAGTTCTAGCTCCAAGGAAGAAATATCAGGTTTAAACATGCCACTCCTTAAGCTTTCTTTTTATGTAAGTTTTATTTTGATAACTAACATTCTACTTGTTTATCAATAGCTGAAGATAGTAAGGAGAACTCTCATTCGACATATTCTCCTTCTCCTGATGCTTCCTCTCCAGTCTCCTCTGAGTCAGATCCTTCATTACCTCTAGAGAATAACACATTACCTTCGGTCTCAACTGCATTACCCCTAGAGTTAGAGTCATTACCTCCAGGATCTGATCATTCTCCTACTGCTCCAGCTCAATTACCTCCAACCTCTGATTCGACTCCTTGTGCTACTCCTTAGGTATGTACTTTTATTTCTCCCTTTTTTTGTGCATGTTCATACCCTGAGCTTGCACTTGCTTATTACAGGAGTTTGACTCTTGGTCTTACATTAATGACATGGAGTATTTTAGTGGATCTCAACTTCTTGGAGACTCCTTCAAAGGTTCCTTAGCTTTTAGATGACTTCAGACAATGCTTTAAGACTAAGGACTCAATGAGGACTATCCTTAGCTTAAAGATGGGTGCCCTCCAGAAGACTCAAAAATCCATAGTTCTTTCAGCTTTTGTCATTTTGGAGTAGTATTTCAAGTTAGCTGCTATCACCATATTATTTTGAGCTTTTGTCGCCTGGAGAAGTCTAGTGCAGCTCATTTGGCAGTTTCTAGCCATCTCAATTTTTCCACCAGGAGCAAGACACCTTCTCTGCTGAGCAGCTCAAGATAAAGTAGATTAATGATGAAGAAATAGAGGGAAAAACAGCCTTCCTCTAAGCAACCAAGGACATTGAAGAATAGGAGGCCAAATTAGCAGCTTTAAAGGCCAAAAAGATAAGCTTCTCTACAAGAACAAATAGTTGACTTCCAAGTACCAGGGTACAGCCAAGCAAACTTAGCTTATCAAAAGATCTAGATGTCACCACAAACCCTCAGGGGCTTTGACTTTAACTTTTTGTGACTTGGTTACAGTTATAATGCCTGTGATATTGTCTATTACTTTGTACTCTTAATATTGATTATTTTGGACCTGTACATTGTGATATATATTCTTTCTTGATATTGTGGCTATCAAAGGGCTTTTTTTGCTTCAGAGCATATTTCCGTCTGTATCACTACACACAGCACACTTTGCACCACAGCTATTCATTTGCATCATCAAACAACTAATTTTTAGCAAAAATGCTGCCAAAATTTTGTAAAATTACTGTTTACTAGCAAACTTCACATAAAATAAACTTCACACAAAAATAAAACAAACACAAATTTAGCAACACCAAATTTTATTTATCTACAGTGGCTATCAAGCCAAATTTCACACCCAAAAAATAAAATTATGCAGTTCATGTATCAAATGGTACACTTCTGGCCTGAGGCAAGTTATTCTTTTTTTTCTTTCATTTCCCCCACAGAGGGAAATAATTTAACACCATCACCATTATTTAACATTTTTGCACAGTCCCCTGTAACACAACTATTCTTTAAACCTATTGTACCTTCTACCCCCCGAGTGTTCAGAATTTCAGTGGAATTTTTCTCAACCTTCTGAATCATGAGGTATTCTTTCTTTGGCTTAAATTTAGTTTTAGCCTAAAGTTGAACCTCATGCTCATTTTATTTCCTTTCAGGCTGAGGAAATTTCTAATGTTCCACCCTATGCCACTATTTATAAGGTAAGATAGGTATGGGCTCCACAAACCTTGGTTGCTTCTTGTTGAATCTTGGTGGTAGCCTTTTGCCATCCCTCCTAGGCTCAGGTTTAGAGTTGTCTCTCAATACAGCTGCTGTAAGAGGCTTTTCCTCTAGTACTGAGAACTTTCTATGAGGGATTGGTTTCTAATAGCTTATGAACCTATTAGAATTCACATTAGAAGGTTGAACTACCTTCAAATCTATATTGATAGGATCAATTGGAATCTTCTTTTCTGCTTTTATATATGCTTCCACGTTTGGGGGTTGAAGAGAAGGCACAGAATCAGCCTTCCATTAGGAAACTTGTATAGGAACCTGATGAAATATTATTTTACTTTTAGAATTCTGCATTCGGGCATTAGGATTTGCTATTTCATCAAATAGAATGTTTCTCCCCAAGCCTTGCACCTGATTTTGAAAATTCGATGATTGGCCTTGAGGAACTTGTAAATTGCCTTAGGGAAATGTTGTCTGACCTTGGGGTAATGGTACCTGCTTTTGTTGAACGTTGCCCCTTGGGCCTTTTTCCTGCTGAACACCCTCATGGTTGTAAATTCCAAGCTCAAGACTTGAATTTTCCTTGTTACCATCAAGAACCATCAAATCTCCATCATTAGGCTTGGGTTGAAGCATCACCTTTGGAGATACTTTAGGACTCCTTTGCTTCAGATAGGCTTCAATCATCATAGTCAATGAAGTTACCATCTCCTACAAAGCACAAAAATAATCCTGAATAGCACTGATCATCTGTGTTATTGCATCTCGAACCTATTTTATTCCATCTAAGAAGATGGTTTGGGCATCAGTGCCCGCAGTTGCAGTAGTATCCAAATTTTAGCTTGAATAGCCAAAAGCTGGTGCCTCGGTCCAATTTTGATCTTGAGGCACCCAACCTCTATAAGATTGTTACATTTGAGCACCTCCTTTTACAGGCGTATTGGTCAGATTACCAACCAAAAAGATTTCTCCATCAAAGTTGAACACTTCATTGGAATGTGTACCACCGGGCGTGGCAAAAGATTGTTGGCACAAATTTTTGGCAAACTGGATGTCAAGTCCCACCGAGCTTGACAAAAGATTGTTGGTACAAATTTTTGGCAAACTGGATGTGAAGTCCCACCGAGCGTGCCAAAAGCTTGTTGTTGCAATTTTTAGCAAAATTGATATTTCGAGCGTGATAGGGAAGATTGATTTCCTAAATTTATAAATACTGACTTCTTTTAGATAATTGCAGATTTCCAAATGCCTTTACCATAATTTGTTTGAGTTCTAATGATGTAAATGTTTGTGTTTGATTGTAAATGATAATTTGTTACTGGAGGTAATGGTAATTTGACTAAAGGAAATGATAAATGAGCTAGAGGTAATGCTGAAGGTAATAAAAGTATGCTTGAGGTAATGTAAATAAGCTAGAGATAATGAAAGTACACTTTGAGAAAATTAAAAATAAGCTAGAGGTAATGAAAGTACACTTTGAGGAATTTGGAAATCCGCTGGAGGTAATAAAAATGTGCTTTAAGGAAATCGAAATTCTGCAGGAGGTAATGAAAGTATGCTGAAGATAATGCTGGAGGTAATAATAAAAGAATAATAATAAACTTAAGAAAATTTGAAATTGTATTAAAATAGCAGTAATACAAACTTTTCTGGAATAAAAGCATAAAAATGCTATGACTATTAGAAAATTGCTAAAATTTGGATTTGAATGTTGATTGATTGTTGTTGTTGATGTTGATTGGATTGGTTGTATGTTGGTTAGTTGTTGTCCTGCTGCTTGCCTTTTATAGCTGAGGTACTTGGTGCAGAAGCTAAGTCTCATAATTCTTCACCTTACTATAGAAGTTCCTTAAATTCTTCAATAATTTTCCATAAATTCTATAACCTCTGCATTCCTTGCATTTCCTCCAGCTGCTCTTCAGTCCAACTGGTTTCCTCTAGTCCCTTCTGGAATTTTCTTCTCTTCCTGTTCAGCCAACTTTTGACTTCTTCACCAAGTCTTTAATTCTTGATTTCTCCAGCATCTTCTAGTATCTTCACGTGCTCTTTAGCTTTAATTCTTGCTCCTTAAATTTCCTCCAACTCTTCAGTGCCTCTGATTACCTCCAGTAACTCTATAACCTTTTCTTGATTTTTTTGGTTACCTCCAGAAGCTTCTTACTTTAACTCAACGATTTCTTTTCCCAAGAAACTTCGAATGGGCTAGATTCTGATATTGGGCTTCACTTGGGCCTTAATTTTAATAATGGGCAAAAAATTTATATTTGGGTATAAACACTTACCATATTCTTTTTTATTTGATAATTAAAAGCATTATCAAATAAAATAATCATAATTCAATACTACGCAGAAGCCTTTAACATTATTGCATTTCACTATTTGGATATATAGAAACCTCAACACGAGCCACTATCAGTTGTTTCCCACTTTTTCTTTTTCGTTGGTGAAAAAACTAAACCTAGTAATTTGGAAAATGATTGTTTTATTTTGTTAATTAATTTGTAAGGAAGACCATAATTGACCAAAAATATTACCCAAAGGCATCTGAGACGACCTTAAAATTCCCAAAACAAGCCTTCCTTCATTTCATCTTTCAAAGAATTATCAATATGTGTTATATATATGACCTACATGCTTACGTTGATCATTATATGAATGGTAGTTCTCTTGTGATCTAAAACGTGAAAACGATCTATTTTTAGTGAACGTCCTGCCAAGAATCTAAAGAAATTCCTTGACTTTGCTATACAATAATGTATTCTTTTTTCCTAAAGCAAAAAGAAAGCATTTATAAATATCATAATCGAAACCTAATTGCTCATCATCATCTTTATTCTATATAAATGGAATTAATGCCCCCGTAGTATAGTATTCAATTCGTCAATTTATCCTCTTTTACCTCTTTCAGCTCCTATGATACTATTCTATATAAAGCAATCATTACTGATGCGATCTAGGTATAATTTAATTCCAAATCTGCCTTCCAATATTGAAATAATTCCAATAGTTTATCTGGAATACATTAGAAAATTTTACAATTATAATTTCACCTATTCTTCTCGAATTAATCTTCATTAAATCTTCAACATCCATTAAATAGGCTTCTTACTTTTTTCAAATCACATATGATGTAATCGCAACTGAAAATAACAAACATGTACAGTTTCTTCTTCACCCATTATCTCTATTTTTCTCTGCTCTCGAATCGGTATAACTATCTCCTTACATAATAAGTTATAATATCATGATAGTTCCATACCCAATTTATTTTCAAAATAATACTAATCCTTCTTTCAACTCCATAACTATTAAGTTCACATATTTCATATCAATTATTAGTTCTAAGCAAAATTCTTATCATCATATCACAACATTCCAACAAGCATAGAGACACATATATCATGTCCAATCAATTTATTTGAACCAACTTATGTAAATAACCACGCAAAGTAAAAATTAAAATCTACCATTACCAATATTATGTCCCTTGCCTTGAAGCTTTGATATGAAATATATAACTTCCATTTCTGATTGACGCAGCAACACGAGAGTAATAGTGTTTGTTTTAAATTATCTTCCATTGCTTCTTTAACAAATTTCAATCCATTCTCTTCATAATTTCCTTCCCAAGGAAAGTAATATTCTCACTCTCAATTTATTTTATTATTTTTTTTCTAAATATCATACAATTATCTTTTCCTAAAAAACTATTCATAAATACTTACCATATTCTTTTTATTTGATAATTAAAAGTATTATCAAATAAAACAATCACAACTAATTCAATACCATTGAAAAGTCTTATTTATAAATATCATAATCGATACCTAATAGTTCATCATCATCTTTATTCTATATAAATGGAATTAATGCCCCAATAGTGTAGTATTTAATTCATCAATTTATTATCTTTTACCTCTTTCAGCTCCCATGATACTATTCTATATAAAGCAATTATTACTGATGCGATCTGGGTATAATTTAATTCCAAATCTGCCTTCCAATATTGAAATAATTCCAATAGTTTTTCTGGAATACATTAAAAAATTTTACAATTATAATTTCACCCATTCTTCTTGAATTAATCTTCATTAAATCTTCAACATCCATTAAATAGGCTTCTTACTTATTTCAAATCACATATGATATAATCGCAACTGAAATTAACAAACATGTACAGTTTCTTCTTCACCCGCTATCTCTATTTTTCTCTGCTCCTGAATTGGTATAACTATCTCCTTACATAATGAGTTATAATATCATGATAGTTCCATACCAAATTTATTTTCAAAATAATGCTAATCCTTCTTTCAACTCCATAACTATTAAGTTCACACATTTTATATCAATTATTAGTTCTAAGCAAAATTCTTATCATCATATCACAACATCCCAACAAGCATAGAGACACATATATCATATCCAATCAGTTTATTTGAGCCAACTTATATAAATAACCACGCAAAGTAAAAATTAGAATCTACCATTACCAATGCATTCTAAGTAATCAAAATAAAGGTACTTGTATTTTCATCCGATATTGTAGGATCTTCTCGTTGTATGATCACATAGACCCATTCTTGAATTTGAAATTGTTCATCGGGTTTAACTTGTATCAAAATATCAATCTTCTTTTTCTTATTTTCTCGACTCACATCCAATCATTTCCTTAATTAATTAATCAAATGATTACACAGTATATTATTTAAAATTATTCTGATGAGAATTAGTACCTTTAGAAACTGAATCTTCACTAATTTGGGTTGAATTTAGTAGATGCACTTATAGTTTTCTGCTTCTTAGCTTCTAAAGCTTTTCCTTCTTTAATAGTTTCATTAGCACTCAATGAAATCTTTATAGAATCTTTGTACGTTTTAAGTGCCATTCTTTCTCTAATCTTCAAATTCAACCCTTTCTCAAATCTTTTACGCTTCCTCTCATCAATAGCCAATTCTTCTGGACCATACTTAGATAATTCCATAAACTGTTTGTCATACTCGGCCATGGATAATTCATTTTATCTCAGCTTTAGAAATTCAATCTTCTTTCTGTTTACATAATCATCTAAAATATATTTATCTGTAAATGACTTCAAAAAATTGATCCAAGTTAACGTCACTCCAGAAATGATCTTCCACTAGTTTAAAGCATCTTGCTCAAATAATGACACCACATAACTAATTCTCTTTTCATTCTTACACTCAATTTGATCAAGAATGTCTTCTGCATTCTGTAACCATTCCTTTGCTATGATGGTATCACTATTACCCATGAAAACTTTTGCACCTTGCTCTATTATCTTCCCATAATTTTTATCAACAGTGTTATCCACTTGCCCTTTCTTCATACCTTCACCTTTTAATCACTTCACTAATATACAAGAATATGCATCTTATGAAGGGTCATAAGTAGAATTTGTTCAAGCTCATATAAAGCATGCATATGTATCTATCTATAACTTGACTCTGATGACTCATTTGGGCTGATGGGTTGAGCTTGGTGTCCTTCCATCCTGACATATACTACGCATATCAACTATATGTCATCTATGACTTATGCATGATATTCCATAAATGTAACATGTTCTTATGTCCTGAGGAAATCTAATCCCCGTTTTGATACCACAAAATATAGTATCCTCAAATACAAGCCCACACGTGGCCACCATATAAATAATACACATGGCATAAGAAAAGTTTCTTAAATATATAGGGAATATATCAAGGCTTGTAAAAAGTACACAACTTACTGATGTACCCAACATTACACATTCATACTAATCATACATAATGCTATTAAAGATGCCATGCCATATATTATATGAGGATGAGATTGTCGACACCAAGCCTGCCTCTTACCCACCCGAGCCCTCTAACAAATGCACACCTCAAGCTCTATCTATTATATCCTAAAAAACATAATTTGTAAAGGAATAAGATTGCAACTCAATAAGTAATTATTAATATAATCATACATATGATACTTCCTAATAACTAATTAAGGAAATATATAAAATTTGATTCATAACAAGATAAAAAAAATTTCCTGCAAATAGGTTGCGCACGACCGTACAAAAAATGCACACGGTCGTGCCTGAGTTTTAAACTCGGCACACTGAGCTCACACAGTTGTGTGGAACTTTCGCATAACTGTGCCTGAGGCTTGAATTTTTCCACTGAGCACACATGGCCATTCCAAAAGGGCACTCGGCCTTGCCTGAATCCAGTATTTTCTTTTCATTGAATACACACGGTCGTGCCAAAAAGGCACATGGTCGTGCCTAAAGTCCTAAATCCAAATCCTTTCATATGCATAGCCGTGTTTTAAAGCCATATGGCCGTGTCCAAAAACCTATGTACATCCAAAACACCACAAAAAGATATCCAAACACCAAAACTCAATTATATATGCAACATATACAAAATAATCCACCACTATTTCAATAAACAATATCATCAACACACAACTATGATCCTCACATTCATATCTTACATTGAATCAACATTCATCATTTATATAAAAACACAATGCAAGAATACATGTTCATGCACATTGATTATCCGGTCGGAATCATCGTCACACATTTTCCTCACACATAGCCAACTTAGGCCTTATCCTCATAATTTCACATTTTCCACACAAGTGGCCACGTTCTGAGACTTTCTACCCAGCTCAGTTTCAGATCTCACAATCAGTGGAGGCTCTCTGCCCAGCTCAGTGCCACTATCACACGTATACCTCACATTCCTCGCATAAATCAATATTCACATTTTTCACACAAGTGGCAACTTTCTGAGACTCTTTACGCAGCTCAGTCTCCATTATCACACGTATACCTCACATTCCTCACATTTCATTTACTATTCACACACACACACACACACATATATATATATATATATCATTCACATTTCACAACCATATTTCATTTTACAATATTTCCAATCAACATACTAATCATAAGTTACCATTCTTACAACAACAAATTTCAATAACAATTCACAAATTCACCACACATTCCATCATAAGTCTTAATATTAACATATCTCACTTCTTGCCACATCAATTGGCTTATACAAACCAAACATAATCAAAAAACAATAATTGCATAAGAATCAATATATGTATAATCATATATTAATAATCACTTACCACAAGCTTTCAACTTCTTCAAGAATAAAAACTCCTCCTATTGAATAGGGTCTCCTCTATCCATTTCAACTCCTACACATAATTATATATCAAATTCAAAAAGCAGACATTGCAATTCACCCTAAACTCACAAAGTGTAATTAAATGCTCATAGTTCAATATAGCCTATAGATGCACATACAAGTCCAATGACCACCAAATTTCTACTGAAGATAGGGTTAAGAGTCTACTACCAATTCCAATTAGAATTACTCAATTTGAATAAGTATAGAACTAATTATGAATTTTTGAATGAAATCGGGCCACACAGGTAATCAGAGTGAGTTACAAAATGTTAAGCTTTGTTAGACCTTCTTAGAGGAAGATTCATCTCAATATTAAAACATAAGAGTTGTAGAGGACTCTCTAAATTTTTTAGAGCATTAAACTTTGCTCAATTTTGAGTTCTAAAAGTCTAGCTATCATTATATAACCAATATATAAGAAAATTCACAAACCAACCTATATACTACTGCTGGCATATTTGATGCATGAAGTTAATGATGATCTCAAAAATGAGAGACATATCCTATAATCACCAAATTCATACGGACTCTACATATATGAGTCTACTTGCATTTCCAACTGAAATCACATAATTAGCAAATATAGAGAATTAATTATGAATTTCATAGCAATATCAAATCACACAGAGTGACAGAATGAGCAATAAAATGTCTGGCCCTATTTGATCCTCTTAATAGTAGATTTAGTTTAAACACAAAACATAAACATTATAGAGGACTCTTTAGAGTTTCTATAATAGCTAACCATGCTCAATATAGAGCTCTGCAGCCCAAGTTATTGCAAACACACTAGGGCTGAAAAATAAAGGAAAACAAGTTTCAAAATTTGCAACTAAGAAACTCAACTTTAATCAATCAAAAACACTAGTAGAGCTTACTAATTAATGCTTAAATTGATAAAAGACCTCCTAAAGCTTTTTAATCCTCTTGTTAGATCACTTGTGTAAGATAAAAATCTCCCAAAGCTCTCAAAAATCCACTCTCTTCTTCCTTACATAAATCTCTATAACTACCTACACCCATACATATACACATATACATACAAACACACACACCCAATCAAAAGCCTCCATTTGCCCCTAAGGTGTCCCCTCTTTTAATACATAATTATCATCAAATAAAATATTCCTAATACTCATGATAATTATCAACAAATATCACCACAATTCCCCACCAACTCCTTAATGAGATGGAACTAATACACAATAGCCCCTAACTTTTTATTTTAATAATCTACTCTAAACTTTCTTTATAATTGGGTCCCTTTCTACATTATATATATATATATCCAACTTAAATTAAGCCCATTACTCTACTATATATATAATGTAATGTATACGTCAGAATTACGTATACTAGAGGGCGGGTGTAACATTAGATATGGATAGACTTCCAATATGAATGTCTGAGGAACTTTTGTTATATTTGTGGAAAGCTTGGTCACACTGATCTTTCTTGTGAACGGAGGTATAAATTTCCAAAGGGACAAGTTGTTAAGCCTTATGGCCCATGAATGCAGGCATCAATGGGTCGTGTGCAACACAACACCTGTGAGAGATGGCTATGTACTGGCCCTCTAATCAAATAGGACAAGAAAGGTAATAATCATCTGAATATCAAGAAGGACACGGCAATTGATTACATCATAGATCATAGCATGGTTGTAGGTGGTTATGGCCTTAATCAAGGAGATAATAGAGAGAATAGTAGGAGAGGAAAGGAAAGTGTGTTAGATGGAAATAAAGTTAACTATAAGGGAAAGATTGGATTGGACACAAATGAACAGATGGTAAATATACAGCTGAATACTGAGGAAAATGGGAATGGGCTGGTTATTTTGGAAGCTAAAAAAAGAAGGATGAAGGTCCTAAAGGTATAGATAGTTTAATGGTCCATGTTCAAAGTGATGTTATTTCAAAAAATGGTGTAGAGGTGGGTCCTAGTTGCCAAGCCCACCTAGCCCAATGAGTATCTTGAGTTGGAACTGTAGTGGACTGGCTAACCTACGGACAGTTCAAGTCCTTATGGACTTAGTGAAGAATACTAAGCCATCTTTTATTTTTCTTATGGAAACTAAATGTAATAGAAGTAATTTAGAGGTAATTAAAAATAGAATTGGGTTTGATGGGATTTTTATTGTTGATAGGTTGGGTCAGAATAGGGGACTTGCTTTCTTTTGGTAGTCTTCGTCAAAAGTTAGTTTTCTTTCTTTTGCTAGGAACTTTATTGATGTGCAGGTCGATGTTCCTTATTTGGGTTCATGGCCAGTCACTAGTTTTTTATGAGTTCCCTAAAGTTTCTCGTCGTAAATATTCTTAGAATATTCTTAAAAAGCTTTCTTCTACCTCTTCTCTCCCTTGCGTTTACTTAGGAGATTTTAATGATCTACTTGCTAACTCTGAGAAGAAGGGGTGTAGGCCTCATCCTATGTGGATGATTAAAGGCTTTCAAAATGCTATTATTGATAGTGGGTTATGAGATCTTAGTTTTGTGGGTTATCAGTTCACTTGGGAAAAGGCTAGAGGCAAAGCTGATTGGGTTCAGGAACGGTTGGATAGAGCTCTTGCTTCGAATGATTGGATTTATATGTTTAATGGGGCTCGGGTGAAAATGTTGGAGGCATTGTATTCGGATCATCTTCCTATTTCCTTGGATCCCTGCCCTTTAATCCAAAAAATTCATCATCAGAGATTCCATTTTGAGAATATTTGGCTTTGAGAAAGTGGGTGTGAAGATGTTGTACAGTCAAGTTGGCAAGGTTCCCTGGGTAAGCCATTTTTGGATAGAATTTCTGTGTACGGCCATGATTTAAACAGTTAGGGAGGGCACATGGCTAGAGATTTCCGCAATCGTATTGCTAATTATAAAGCTCGGATGGCCAATCATCGTGGATGTCAATATCAGGTTAGTTTGGATGAGTTTGACATGCTCAAAAAAAGGTATAATGAGTTGTTAAATTGGCATGAAGTCTTTTGGAAACAGCGGGCCAAACAATTTTAGCTTAGAGATGGGGATGTTAATACTAGATACTTTCATACTGCTGCTTCATCTAGAAAAAAGAAGAATGCTATTGAGAAGTTAAAAAAATAGATGGTTCTTGGTATTTTAAAGGCAAAGAGATGGATGATATGATTGTGGCATATTTTAATCAGCTTTTTATATCTAAGGAGAGTAGTTGTGATGAGATTCTAGCTTTTGTGGAATAAAATCAACTATTGGTCGCTCCTTTTTTTCTCCTTTAGAGGTACGACAAGCTCTGGATAGTATGCATCCAAATAAATCACCAGGTCTGAATGGCATAAACCCAGCATTCTATCATAGATTTTGCCATATTCTTTGTAATGATGTGTTGTCAACTTGTCTTAAGTGTATCAACTAGTGCAAATTCCCAGAAGGACTTAACATGACATCTATAATTTTGATCCCGATGAAGGATAATCCAGAATCTATGGGGGACTTAAGGCTTATAGTGCTTTGCAATGTTATTTATAAGATCACAGCGAAGATTCTTGCAAATCAGCTAAAGCTTGTTCTGTCTTCTATTATTTCTGAGGTTCAAAGTGCCTTTGTTCCAGGTAGAGCTATTACTGACAATATTTTGATCTCAGCTAAAATTATGCACTATCTTAAACAAAAAATGCAATGGAAAGAAAGTTTTGCTACTCTTAAGATAGACATGTCCAAGGCTTATGACCGTGTGGAGTGGGGATTTCTTAGACAAATATTGCTTGTTATAGGTTTTGACCCTAAATGGGTGGATGTAGTTATGCTTTGTGTAACTAGTGTTCAATATGAGATGCTTCATAATTGTCGTGAGCTTGGTCCTATATATCCTAGTCACGGCTTGTGTCAAAGAGATCTATTGTCCCCATACTTATTCCTCATATGTGCTGAGGGCCTTAGTGCTTTGATTAGGAAGAAAGAGAGGGTTAGTTTGATTCATAAGATTCAAGTTGCTAGAGGTGCGCCTCCAATCACTCATCTATTCTTTGTAGATGATTGCTTTCTTTTTTCCAAGGCAACGAGGTTTGAAGCAGCCCAAATAAATGAAATTTTAGCAAATTATAGTGCGGCTTCAGGACAGGTTGTGAATTTCAATAAGTTTTCAGTCTCTTTCAGTGCTAATACATCTAAACAGATGTGTGCTCAGATTTGTAATTCTCTTGCGGTCCATGGAACGCAAGATCATAGTGTCTATCTTGGCCTCCCTTCGAGAATAGGTCACAACAGACAAGAGCTGTTCAGATATATTTATGATAAAGTATGGCAAAAAATTAGCACTTGAAGAAATAAAAAGCTATCTAGAGCGGGGAAAGAAATTTTGCTCAAAACGGTCACCCAAGCTATCCCCAACTACACAATGAATGTGTATCTTCTTTCTCTCACGTTGTGTAAGGATCTGGAAGTGATCATGAATTCGTATTGGTAGGGGGGTAAAAAGGATGGAAAAAAAGGATTTAACTAGTCTAGATGGGAGAATTTATGTAAACCAAAAAGAGCTGGTGGTATGGGTCTTAAGACTATTCATGAGTTTAATATAGCCATTCTTGGTAGACAAGCTTAGAGATTTTTGACTGACACTAATGTTTTGGTTGCAAGGATTTTGAACTGTCGTTATTTCTTAGGGAAGTCATTTAGAGAAGCTACTCTGGGTTATAACCACAGCTACACATGGCGTAGCATTATGGCTACAAAGAGTGTTGTGCTTAGAGGTAGTAGAATTCATATTGGAAGTGGTGAGTCGGTTTCTATTTTGAAAGATCCGTGGTTGCTAGATTTGGAAAATGGATATGTGTCCTTTTTGCATAATTTTTTATCTGGTAACACTATAGCTAGTTTGATAAAGCCAAATTTTTACAGGTAGGATATTAATCGTATTAATACTTTGTTTAACAGCAGAGATAGAGAAGTTATTTTAAAGATTCCCCTCAGCTCTCGTATTTAAATATATCAGTGGTATTGGCTACTGGATAATAAAGGCTTATACTCTATTAAGTCTTATTATTGTTTCCTTTATGGCGATTTTCATTCAAATAATAAAGACAAGTGGTGTAAGCTATGGAAGTTGAATATCCCTGCCAAAGTGAGAAATCTGATGTGGCGTAGTGCAGCAAATGCCTTACATACAAAAGATAATTTATGTTCCAAGCGAGTGGATATAACCTCTATTTGTCCAGTTTGTAATGCGTCAAGTAAGTCTATTTTTCACACATTAATCTCTTATCAGTTTGCTCAGGAGTGCTAGCGTAACTCGGTCATTGGGTACATTGGTCAGGTTTCTTCTTTTATTGATTGGCTTTCTTATATTCTTAAAAGAATGAAAAAAGAAGACTGTGATTTGGCTGCCATGGTTTGTTGGGGCATTTGGAGGAACCATAATGAGGTTGTATGGAAGTAGAAGTACAGTAATCCTAGGTGGGTGGTTAATTCGATCAATCGCTATTTATTCCAATGGCAGCATGCTCGTGGATCGGCATTTTTCACAGAAAACTTTAGAGCTATGGGGGTACAAGGTGACAGTTGCTGGTCTAGGCCTCATGAGGGGTAGGTTAAGTGTACTGCGGATGTAGCTTTATTTTCTAGACAGAACAAGATCAATGTGGCAGCTATTATCAGATCTGCGAATAATGAGTTTATTGCTACTAGGATTGTCCCAATGTCTAGCGGCTTTAATGTGAGAGAGGCGGAAGTGTACGGTGTCAAGGAAGCCCTTAGTTGGGTTAAGCTTCGCAGCTTTGATAAAGTCATTATCGAAATAGATTATTTACTTGTCTTTAAGGCTTTATCTGATAAGTCTATTAGTCCTAATAGCTTTGGTGTTCTTATTTCTGATTGTCTTCATTTAGTTAGTCTTTTTAGAGAAGTTAAATTCTCTTTTGATCGTCAATCTGTGAATTCTACTACCCATTGTCTTGTCAGGGCGGGAGGTTCTATGTCAGGTCAGGAGGAATGGAGTGTTAACACCCCTCCGTGGTTATGTAATGTGTTAAGTTCTAATGTTTCTCTTTAATGAAAGCTCTATGTTTTCTTCAAAAAAAAAAACTAAAAATGTGCAAAAAATAAATAATTTTTATTATATAATATAAATATTTTTTTAATCAACATTATTTTGTATGATTTTACCATGAGAGAGATTAATTGAAAAAATATTTTTTTATTCATAAAGTGTCTGCATAGGCATTTCATCATAGTACAAGTACCTAAAAGTATATTTTTTTGTACTCACCTGATAGAGTAGTAAGGTTAAAAATAGAATAACAAGTGTACTATTAAGCAAGACAATATATATATATATATATATATATATATATATATATATATATATATATATATATAAAGAGTTAATTATGATTTACCCTCTATGTTGTACCATATTGTACTGTTTAGTCCCTAATGTTTAGAAAATATATTTATTCATTCATTCTTTTTGTAATTATATTATTTCTTCCTTCCATCAATTTTTCTGTTAAAATTACCTTAAATTGATATGAAATGACAATTATACATTTCAATGGAATATATATTATTTAGAGATAATTATTTTTTGCCCCCTTTAATTTGTTATATTATACCATTTACCCCCTCAAATTTTTTAAAAAAATAATTTTTTTTTTTGCACTATTGTATTTTTACTTTTGCTATTAAAATTTTTATTTTATTATTATTAAAAAAAATTGTAAAAAGCTAAAATAATATTTAATTTAAAATGTGGTTCACTCATAAAAAAAATAAATTTTATTTAATTTAATTAATAAACATAATAGTTTAAACTAACAATTTAAATAAAAAATAAATTTTGAAGCTAAAAAAAGCATTTATACTTTATTAAATTTTTTATGCAACATAAATATTTTAAGTTAATACTTAAGTATAGGATATTTAAAAGTAAAATAATTAATTAAAAATTTGAGTAAATTAAAGTTAAAATTAGGTATTTTTATTTTATTAAATAATACAATCATAATTATACAATTAATTAATAATAATTTTAGTATAAATATTGATAAAAATTAGTATCATAATGAAAAATACAAAATTTAATGTTAGGGGTTAAATAATAATTACATCTATAATAAAGGTTACTTTGATAATTTTATATTAGTTAACGGCAATTTTAATAGAAATATTGACAAAAGGGGAAAATTGTATAATATTTTAAATAGAAATAATGAATATATTTTTTAAAATATTAGGAATGAAATAATAAAATATGGTAAAACAAAGGTGGTAAATCGTTATTAATCCAATTATAAACATATAAAAAGATGGGGAAAAATACAATACATTTTGCAGTGGATTGAATGGCATTTTCAAAATTTTTTTTTGATAATTTTCATTTACAGCCTTCAAAATTTTAATTATATCTTATCATAATATAAAACTTTTAATTCATTATTTAAAATTTTCCAATTTTTAGCATCCCATGTATATCAAAAATTATAAATTTTTTTGTATTTTTTATTTTACACCTCATTTTTGATAGGACACATGACACCAAGTCAATATTATTTGTTCTTTTCATTCTCTTTTATCTTTTTAATTTCTTAAAATTAAAGTTGATTCAAATTATTTTTCATATTACTTAATTTTCTCACATAATTTCTCACTTTTCCATTAAACAAACACTCTCATTTAATATGTATGTATATATAATTCTTCAAAATCAAACTAAATTCAATAAATTTAATTTTCTTAACATCTAATTTTTTAAAACCCGTATTCACTACCATTTTATTGATACTCGCTCTCACCTTGAGTAATTCAAAAAAAATTTGCATATTTAAATGCTGAGGACAATCACAAAAAAGTTAAAACCCAGATCCTTCCCCTTTTTTCTTCTTATTGCTTTACTAAATCATACAAAGAAATCTTGGCCAGTGAGATGTCCCACAAATAAAAGAAGTTTCTAATAGCTTTAGAGGAAATTATGGAAAAGCTTAATTTATTATTGAACACAAGTAGTAAATATATACAGCAGATTCATACAACAAATTGCCTAAATATCTGATTTGTTACAGCTGTGAGATTGTGATATTCAAATAAGTTTGAAGTATTCAATTCCTAGTTACAAGGAGGAGAATCCTCTATTATGCCCCCTCAAGATGAACATCTTGAAAGAAGTCCAATCTTGCTTTGAAGATCCAGAAATCGTGTTCTTGGAAATGGCTTTGTAAGAGAATCAGCCAATTGATCCTTTAATGACACATGTGCAACTCTCAATGAACCATTCTGAACTTGTTTCTGTATAAAATAAAAGTCAAAGATAACATGTTTCATCCGAGAATGAAAAATGGGATTGGAACACAACTGAGTAGCGCCTATATTATCACAATAGATCATAGGGCATATGGGAATTATTATTTACAGGTCTATCAACAATGAGCATATCCAACTGATCTCGACTGCAGTATTGGCGACATAACGATATTCTGCCTCAGTGGAGGACCTGGCCACTGTCCTTTGTTTCTTCGAACACCAAGAGACTAAGTTATGGCCTAGATAAATCAAGTAAGCCCCTGTGGATGAAAAATAATCTTTATTTCTTGCCCAATCAACATCAGAAAATGCGTGTATGATGGTAAAAGAATTACGATACAGTCAGTACCTGCCAAGTAGCGAAGTAGACGTCTTAGAGTCATCTAGTGGGTAGATGTTAGGCAATGCATGTACTGAGATAATTGATTTACCACAAAAGGTATGTCAGGTCTGCTAACTAAGAGATATTGCAGACTACCCAATAAAGCTCGATATTTAGTTGCATTACTGATGGGACTTCTTGAGTTAGCCACAAGTGGAGTATTGTATGACAGTGGTGTTTACACTAGTTTGGCCACCAACATCTTAGATTTATTCAATAACTCTAGTATGTATCGTCTCTGAGACAAGATTAACCCTTGAGCATTCGACATAACTTCTATACCTAGAAAATATCTAAGGGACCCAAGACCTTTGAGAGAGAATTTGCCAGCAAGTAGTGTGACAAATTTATTGATCTTATGAGGTGTATTTCCAATAATAATGAGATCATCAACATAGACTATTAGATATAGAATATGTTTCCCATTATTAAAAATAAACAATGATGTATCAGCCATGGAATTGATAAATCCAAATTGTAGAAGAAAATTGCAGAGTTCATTATACCATGCTCGAGGAGCTTGACATAACCCGTAGATTGCCTTTCAAAGCTTGCAAACATAGTCCGGTTTATCAGCATCTACAAATCCTGGAGGTTGAGACATGTAGACATTGCCATACAAGTGTCTTTGAAGAAAGGCGTTATTGATGTCAAGTTGCTTTAACTCCCATCCATTGCTTACTGCAATGCTTAAAATAATGCGTACAGTTGTAGGCTTGACTACAGGACTGAAAGTATCATGGAAGTCCACCCCAGGACATTGATGAAGCCTTTAGCAACTAAGTGAGCCTTATACCTGTCAAGAGAACCATTAGAGTTTCTTTTAATGCAAAAAATCCACTTACACCCAACAAGATTAAAGTGAGAGGAGGGTGGAACTAGATCCCATGTCCCATTATTAACCAAGGCATTGAATTCATCAGACATTGCTTGTCTCCATTGGGAAGATTTTAAGGCTTGGGTAACTGTGGTGGGTTCAATTGCTTCAGTAGTGGTGAGCTGGGCAATAAGATTTAGCTTTTGAATAGGCTTGCAAATATGATTCTTGGATCGGGTGACCATGGTATGATGTGTGGGATTTGTGGGATTTGTGGGTGTAGGTTGAATGGGGAAGGTATCACAATTTGCACATAGTTGCTGTGGAAGAGTTTCTGCTACAGATGACGTAGAGAGTGGCGGTGAAATGGATGTATCGTGTATATGAATGGGTGATGAAAACCAAGTATCTATTGTGTTCGATTGGGTTATGGACTCTTATGGTTTATAGTGAATGAATAGGAAGATAGTTTCGATGAACTTAATATGTCTAGAAATGTATACTTTGGATATTTGTTGGTCAAGACAAATATAAGCACTCTGAGTTATTGAATAACCAAGAAACACACACGGTTTTGAGTTGGACTTTAGTTTATGAGATGTGTAAAGTCTGAGCCATAGATAGCATAGGCAGCTGAAAAGTTTTAATTTATTGTATTTAGGTGGTTCATTGAATATTTTTTCATAAGGTGAATAATGATGAAGTGTTAGAGTGGGCATTCTGTTTATATGGTAAACAGCAGTGGCAAAGGCATATGGCCAATATGAAATTGGAATGGAGGCATGGCTTAAGAGGGCAAGGCCAGTTTTTACTACATAAAGATGTCGTCTTTCAGACATTCCATTATGCTCTGGGGTGTGAGGAGGGGTTATTAAATGAGATATTCCATTAACTGAAAGAAATTTAGCAAGTGCAAGGAATTCGCCACCGTTATCAGAGTACAAGGTTTTGATTGGCTTATTAAATTTTTTTCTACAATTGCTTTGAACCTCATAAAAACTTATTTGACATCAGATTTGTGTTTTAAGGGGTATAGCCATATGTATTTGGTGAAGTGATATACAAAGATAACGTAGTATTTAAATCCATCAACAGAGAACACTGGCGAAGTCCAAACATCAGTGTATATAAGTTCAAGAGGTTGTGTAGACGTTAAAGTGGATTTGGAGAAAGACTACTTATAGCTTTTATTTGATAAACACATAGTACAATTGACATCAGTTATTACAGAAGATGCTAAACTGAGATTGTTTGAATATATTATTTGTTTTAAAATGGAAATGGAAGGATGTCCTCGTCTATGATGCCAATTTGAAGATGTGGTATTGACATTAGAGAAAGCAACAATTGGAGGGGTTTCCGGCCACTCATATATGCCACCTTTAGCATGACCCTTCAGCAGTATTGTCCCTATGTGAAGTTCCTTCACAAGAAAGGAATTATGTAAGAATTCTATTGAAGCATTATTAGAGTTGCAGAACTGATAAATCGAAATGAGATTTTTTTTCATGCTTGGAACACATAGGACATTATTCAAAAGAAAGGATCTATGAGGAGAGTTTAAAGTGGTCGAACCAGTATGAGTTATTGGTAACTCAGTTCCATCTCCAATCATCATATCTTCACCTCCGTTATATGGGTTATGTAGAGAAAGATTTTCCAAGTCTGCTGTGACATGATGCGAGGCACTGCTATCAAGTAACTAGGGCTGATTCTTTAATGCAGTGGTATAATTGGCTTTAGGCTGCCATGGTGTTGGTGAATTTGTATTGCTTGACTGCACATGTTGCAATTTATATGATGGACACTTTTTCACCGTGTGGCTTTAAATGCGATAGAGTTGACAGGTATCCTAGGTAAGGACGTTGTTGTTGTTGTTGTTGTTGATAGGAATTGTTGCTTTACTGTCCTCTTATATTGCAGTTGGGATTTTAATTAGCCACGATATTACTGTGCCAATTGTTGTTGGTGCGAGTAGCTACATGAGTTGTGGCCGGAAACAATACTTCGGATTTGGAAGTGTTGAGAGAAGCCTTAAAATTGAGTAATTTTTCATGTAGTTCTTCGAAGGTGATGGCGGTGTACCTGGCTTGTACAGCACGTGCCAACTCCTTGTAGTCATCTCCCAATGCTTCCAAAATTTTTCTGTAAGATAATCATTATCAAAGGGTGAGCCGAGAAGAGCGAGCTCATCTGCTCGTGCCTTAATGTTCTGCAAGAATTCTGTAATTGAAGAAGATCCCTTGGACATATTTTTTATCTGATATTTGATTTACTTAATCCTGCCTCTAGATGGCTTGGCATAAGTATTGGCAAGCATTGTCCTTGCTTCTTTGGATGTTTTGGCACTGGCTAAAAAAGGGATAATGGTGGGGGATTGTGAGCCAATTATGGCATTAAGGATTAACTGATCTTGATGAATCCAAGGAGAGTAGGTTGGGTTTGGTGTTCGAGTATCATTGCTTGTTAACATTTGCGGTGGGCAAGGTTTAGAACCATTAACAAATCCAAGAAGATCATAACCGATAAATAGAGTTTCGAACTGAAGTTTCCAGGAGAGATAGTTAGTTGAAATGAGTTTGAGAGGGGTTTGGGCAGCAACATTGATGGTGATGAGTGTGTTACTTTGATCATTGGTGTTTCAGATGGTGGTGTTGGTTTGATTGTTTACCATTAAAGAAGACAAAAGAAGAAATGAGAGAAGAAGATAAAGGAAAGAGCTTTTAGTGCTCTGACACCATAATAGCTTTAGAGGAAATAATGAAAAAGCTTAATTTATTATTGAACATAAGTAGTAAATATATACAGCAGATTGATACAACAAATTGCCTAAATATCTGATTTGTTACAGCTGTGAGATTGTGATATTCAAATAAGTTTAAAGTATTCAATTCCTAGTTATAAGGAGGAGAATCCTCTATTAGTTTCTTAGACCCCTCTCTTCTATAGCTACTAAAAATCCATCAAACCTGCCAATGACGCGGACAGGGCTTATGGCCTGAAAAATGGTGTGCGACAGTTGTAAGATTGAGAGGCGAACTAGGGGTGTACAAAACCGATTCGGTGCGAATAAACCGACCGACATCGAACCAAATTTTTTAGTTCGAATCTATTTTTTTCATCCATAAGTTTTCAGGTTAACTCAAACCGAACAAAAAACCAAACTAATATATATATATATATATATATATATATATATATAAGTGTGGTAGAATGGCAAAGTCGTTGGTTTACTTGTATTAGGTCATGAGTTCAAAACCCATGATTTGCAATACATTATTTTTAATTAAATCCTTTCAAAAAGTGGCGCAAATGACATTTCCAAGGCTCGAACTCGGGTATTTCAAACTTTGTGAAGTCGCTTTACCACCAAACTACTCACTAATTATTGTTATTTCATTCATTTCTTTTTTTTTTTTTCAGTTTTTGGGTAACTCGACAACTGAACCGACAACCCGCCCTAAAATTTTGGATTCGGTTTAAATTTCTTCAAAAATTTCAGGTTCAGACCCGATTCGACCCGTCCGATGCACAGCCCTAAGGCGAACAATGGCACACTATACCAAAGAATGGGGCGCCATGCAGTTTCAAATGACTTTTTTTTTAAAAAAAAAAATTGATTGTTTGGTTTGTGGAAAATTGAAAAGAATTATAAAAAATAAAATTAACTTTTTTTTTTAGAATAAACTAAGAAATTTTATTAATTTGAATCATGATCAGCCATAGAAGTATATCATATGGAACTTCCTTAAGTAACACGCACACCTTGTCTAAAAAGAGTGCCCATTTAACAAACAAACTCTAATCGTCTCTTTCTTTCTTTTCCTTTTAAATTTTTTTATAAAAAAAAATTATTTTTAACCACCACCCATTATTTCTTAAATCGGTGTAATCATCATTATTATCTTCTAATTTATTTATTTATTTTTATTTTTTTGCATATAATATATACAAATTTTTTATCTATTTCTTTTGTATTGGAAATTTTGAATTTTCTTTCATAAAATTATTAATACCCTATATAGGATTTTGTTGATTATCCTTTATAGACTCTATATTTCTCTTCATTATGAAATTTTTGTAATCGAACTTATTTAAAGATCAAAAAGTTAATTTATGACTAATTAATAGCGTGAAGTGAAACATACAGATTGTTGAATGAATCGCCGAGTTGTAAATTCAAATAGCTCTGTCAATGCGATTGTAAAATAGTGACAAATAATTTCACAATTTAAGTGAGATTTTTATGTTGGTACTTTTTTATTATAAAGTATTTCTATTATTTATTCATCAAGATGTATTTTTACACTTTAATGAATGTATGATTCATTTTTTCCTCTCAAAAAAAGAGTGCCCATTTAACAAGAGAATGAACAACATTATTACAACCTCTAGTAACAAAAAAAAAAAAGAAATAAAAGAAAAAGATCTAGCTAATAATCTAATATCATCAACTAAAGAGCCAGTAGGAGACAAAGTCGGACCATGAGCTTTAAGCATTTGAATCGCAACTTGTGAATCACACTCTACCTCGACGGAAGTAAAATAATAATAAGCTACAATCGAAGGGCCAAATACATTAGCTTGAAGCTCTACCATATCAAATTAATTATAAGAAACTCAAAAAAGATTTGCTAGTTAAAACTAAAGGTAACCCAGACTGATCCCTTACAATACAACCAACACCCATCATTTTTCTCAACTCACAAATGGCAGCATCATAGTTAAGTTTAACATGAGTTAGCTATGGTGGACACCATTGAGTTAGGGTAGGAACAGAAGTAGAGCGCCCAAGAGTTAAAAAGAAAACTTAAAGCTTTGGTAAAAACTCCAACTGCATCAGACTGAATACCTTAAAAACAAACCTGATCACTAGAATTTTATATATTCCATAAAATTATAGCAAATTTTACCTAAATCTCATTATCAACATCTTTAGTCAACTGTTGGTACCAATCAATAATATCTCACCCCCGAACACCATTAACTTGAACACCAATATTTAAAGCAAACCAGACCTAATGAACCTACAGGCATAGGGCAAATACATACAAATATGATTCAACTTCTCGATAATGATCATATCGAATAAGTGCATTCAAATTTCTAGTTGCCAAAATGTTCATTCAAGGAAGAGAGCTTGTAAGTAATCTCCACTTAAAGTGCTTGACCTTAGAAGGCTTTTGTAATTTTCATAGTGTGTTCTAAAAAGACTGATTAACAACAAAAGTACCAGCTACAGAACAAGACTGATTAAGCAACTTGAGTGCCTCATAGAAAGTTTTTTTCATTGAAAATGCACCATTTTTCATTTTAGCCTAAAAAACTCGATTTGAAGAAAGTCTATAACTAACGGAAAGACTACATATAAACTTTGCTTCAAAAGGAAAGAACATTGTAAAGATTATATTTCTTTTCCAAGTTTGGGTGTCTTCATTAATTAAGTTGCTCATCGTAGGATCTATACCAAGTGTATGTGGACTTTACGAATATATTGCCTTATAACCATGAGTCTCCCCAAATTATAATAGACTAGCCATTCCTAACACACCAGCAAAGCCCACTCTCTAAAACAAATTTTGAGGCATGGATACTACGTCACATATAACTCAAATTATGTCCAATAATACTCTTTAAAAATCTATACGAGGAATATATTTAGACATCAAAGTAGCAGTTAGGGCTGAGCACGGGATGGAGAAAAAACCGAACCGAATCGAAAATTCGAATCGATAGACAAAAAACTGTACCGAACCGATTAATTTTAACCCCGAACCGAATGAAACCGGACCATTTTACTAATTTGGTACGGTACTAGAGATTTGTAAAAAACCGTACCGGAACCGAACCGAAAACCGAATATAGTACCGGATATTATATGAATAAATAATATATAGATATTAATATTTATTATTGAACTTAATTTTATAGTTTATATATATATATATATATATATATATATATATATATATATATAAACTATAAAATTAAGT
>CATIWO010033130.1:0-12661 GCA_949673435.1 Macaranga tanarius
AAGAGATAAAAAAATAAAGAGAAAATAAAAAATAAAAAAGAGAGATAAAAAAATAAAGAGAAAATAAAAAATAAAAAAGAGATAAAAAAAATAAAGAGAAAATAAAAATAAAAAAATAGAAAAAGAAAAAAAGAGTATAAGAAAAAAAAAAGAGGTATAGTAAAAAAAAGAAAAAATAAAAAATGAGGCATGTAATGAGGAATACATAGATTTTTTAAGGATTGTTAAATACGGCTTTAAAAGTAATGAGAATTACTTATGTAATTTCCATTACATTGAAACAAAAAAAAAAATTATCTACCAAGCATAGTAATGAATTATGTAATGTAATGGGCATTCCATTACAATGCCCATTACATCCAATCAAGCAAGGCCTTAGAGTACATGTCTTATAAACTGAATGCAGATAACTCATATTTAACTCATTAAGAAGATAAACCGTACAATATGTATTAAAATATACTATGATACGTAAATGGGTATCATAAAATCATAAATTATCATATGTCAGTCTCAATGGTCCAACTCATAAAATAAGTGTTATAATCTATGGGATTGTGCTATTAATCGTGCAAAGTTTGTTAGATATAAATTTATTAATAAATTTAGTCAGTTTTGTACATCATGTTAAAAAAAAAAAAAAAAATGTATCGTCCATTTTTATGTGGAGTAAAGGTCAATTTGACCCTTAAACTTTTCACCCAGGATCAAATTAGTTTTTTTTTCACCTTTTTGGGTTAATTTAGCACAAAATTTTGAGATAAAGGTCAAATTGGCCCCTCAATACTACAGTCAGCTTCTTATTTTTTGACAGATTAATAAAAGACCCCATACGTATTTACAGATACCTCCCTTATATTTTAAATAGTTAACAAATTAGTCCACATTTTATCAAAAAAATAAATTTAAAAATTCTAAATTTAAATCATATTAAAAATATAATTTATTTATAGCTGGTAAAATTTAAAAATTTAATACTATATTATATTAATATATCAATTTAGTTATTCACCCATAATTAATTTTGAAATATTAAATTTTTATATATTTATATATTATTTTTATTTTTTAAAATTATACATGACACTTTCTATCTATATTTTGAAAATATAAATACACAATTTAATATGTATATTAATACAACATATAATTAACCTTTAAATAGTAAACAAAAATATAATATTAAGCAAACAATGTAATAATATATTGTTAGGTTTTAAAATTTTTAATATTAAAATAATAAAAGTATAATGATACAAAACTAATGTTAAAATTGTTAAAAATTGTAAAGTTTCTGATTTTTTTATAAATTTTAAAAGAACATATTAAAATTGTTAAAAAATGTAAAGTTTAAGATTTCTTAAATAAAAGTTAAAAGAACATGCTAAAATTGTTAAAACTCAAAAAGTTCAGGATTATTTAAGTAATTAGACCTTAAAAAAATAATAGTATACATTAAACAATTTACATTTTGAAAAAAATACTTTGGATAAAAAAATTTTCTTCAAATGCATACAATATTGTAAAAAAAAAAAAAAAAAAAACATATATTTTCAATATTTAGTGAATAGTTTTTCTTTCTATTTTGATATATATCCAGTATTCTGTAGTCATAAGAACTTCAGATAATTCGGATTGAATCGAATGTGGATCCTATAAAGAGACTAAAACCTTTTTAATATTTATTTTTTCATACAAAAAATTTAAATTTAAGACTTTATTTCTAAAAAATTTATATTTCTTGCCACTTCAACTAAGATGGTGTTTGATAAAACTGAAAATTACGTGTTGAATACTGAATATAAGAAACACTGAATTTTTTAAATGCTGAATTAAATAAATCTGTTTGATAACAATAAGTGCTGAAAATCATAAAAGTGGTTAATTTTACCTATTTAACCTTATAATATTGACAAGTGAGTAATTTTTTTTAAATAATAAGAATACAATAGTCAATCTATAAAAAAAAAATTAAAACCTAACAACTTAATGTGTTCACTAGATATTTTAAGTCAAAAGTTTTAACTTATTATTTTAAGTACTTTTTAACTTAATTAAATAATTTAAGTTGGGCCCATTTTGGGTTATCAAACCAACTTAAGATAATTAAGTACTAAATATATTAATTTTTAGTATTAAGTGGTGTTATCAAACATCCCTAACACTATGCATGGATTGAGTAGAATAGAATGGGAAGGGAAGAGAATATAAAAGGAATCAAGTAAATATGTTATTTGGATAGTAGAGGGAAATTGAAAGGGAATTATTCCCCTTCATTCCCCTTATAGGAGGGGAAATTGATTACACCCCAATTTGGAGTGTAATCAATTTCAACTCCAAAACACATTATAATTTTAAACTATATTTCCTTTTTAAATAATTCTCCTTATTTCCTCTTCTTTTCCCCTTATTAAGTTACCAAACACAACAACACTTATAATTTTTATTCCCTTCTATTTCTTTCCCTTTCATTCTCTTTAAAAAACCTTCCATTCCCTTCCCCCTCTAGTTGCCATGCATAGTGTAAGTGATATTGATTTTAAAAAACATTCTTTAATTAATATAGTACTGCAACTAAAACTATTAATTATATGTTTTTGGATTACAAAACATACATATAAAGTATGTGAGATTGTGTTAGGGCGTGGAAAAGGAATTGCAATGTGTAGTTGGAACTTTATTTCCTTCTCTTCATAAGGTTTAATAGAATTAGGTGAGTGCATCCACTTGCATTTATGCCTTTAATTTGATGAGTTAAAATTGCTATCAGTCTTGTGAGATAAATTATGGGCATTGATCTCATCAACTTGTATGAAGAAGTTTTGTCTTTATTTTTCTTTATCTGCAGTAAATGAGTTTTTGACTTATTTATTTATTTATTTTTAGAACTGCACTGTTGTCAACTAATTAGCAACATGCACACATAAATTTAGAATGTACCATATTCAGAAACCACATTTATTTGAATAAAAAAAAAAAAAAACATATATACTTTTAAAATTAATAAAGTAAAGAATGTGGATTGAGAATACACTAATTGGATTTCTATTCAACAACTTGAAAAAAATGAACTGAGAATACATCAACTGAATTTTTGTCTAACTAAAAAGTTCAAGTTGTTAAGGTCACATGGTGAATTTTTTTAATATCGGAAATATATTTTTGAAAATTGGCGGTAGCTCATGGTAGATTTGGTGGATTTTTTTAATATTGGTAATGTGTTTTTAAAAATCGGCGGTAGCTCTGATACCATAATTATGTTAGACACTAAAGTAGGCTAAGAATACATCAATTAGACCTCTATCCAACTTAAAAAGTCCAGACTGTTAAGTGGAAGTATCCAATTAGTATAAAAATCTACTTAATTTAAGTTATGAAACCGATATGGGATTAATTATTTTAACAAAGAAAAAAGTAATTAAATAAATAAATTTTATATCATCTATTAGTTTAAGTGGTAAAAAATTTAAATTAGGTCTTGAATTCTAATTTTATACATAGAAAAAATAGATGTTATAAAGTTTATCACCTTGTGATTCACTCAACTCAATATTTGGAATAGTCAAAATCCTTATAGCTACCAGATGCCAAAAATATCAAATAAAAAATAAATAAAATTTGTGTCGATGGATGAAAGAAATTAAATGCATGGAGGTGCACTAATAGATTTTGAAAAAAATAGATGTATACACCAGCTATAGAAATGAATTTTGCAACGCCTGAACTATATATATATGGACTGCATTATATTTACACTATATGTATGAGTAATTAAATTTTATTGTACCAGTATTCTGAAATACATTAAATAACAATGTATAGTGCATCAACACCGTATCATTGGAGGAAGACCCATAGTACAGCAATCAGTTCCCTACAAATGGGTAAAGAGCAGGTAAAACTTAAAACAATGCCAATTACCATACATAGACATGCTTAGAGCTCCACCTTCTTCCATAATTTTCTTGATTAATTCTATTTTGATTGGAATTAGTACTTAAAAGTTTAAAGAAAATGAATCGGTGGAAAACTGGAAATATGTAATTAATGAAAGATATATACTATATATGCAATTAATCATGCATGTTCACATTTCAAATGAACAATGTGTATTATGCACTATTAATATATAAAATCATGCCGGTTAAATTTTTTGTTGCAAAAAAATCTAGATCAATGTGAAATTCATATTTTATTGCACAAAGTTTACCCTTTTTTTTTCTTAAATTAAACAAAAAAATTTATTAGTTTTAAAATTTTACTGCCTTTGGGATTCTGTTCGGATCAAATTTGATCAGTTGGAGTCTAATGGACTCTAAATTTTAAACTGAAAAAAATATATGTTATTTTTAAAATATTTTGTAAAAAAATATTTTTGACAAATATATGGTCACAGTAACGAACATCCACATAAACAGTTGTCTTTAAATTTTGTGTTTTACATTTTAGCTATGAAAATTTTTGGCGTCCAATAAAAATATATTTTCGTCCCTAATAGTGCTGTTGCTTGGATGATGAACAGAGCATGGGACAATTAAAGACGAATGATTAATACCTAATTATCAATAGTTCTTTATAGCGACAAAAATAATCATCACCAAATGCTAAGTTATAGTGACGAAATGCTAATTCCATTGCTTAAAGATTTTTATGAAGAAAGAAAAGAAAAGGGAAGCAAAGAAACTTAGTCCTAAAACTTGTAGAGTCTTCAATGCAAAATTTTTCCCCAACTGCACTAATAACCAAAATAATAAATGATTTTATAGTTAATAGTACAAATAAACTATAATAATCAATGACTTTATAGTTTGCTAGATTAAATAAAAGTAATTGAATATAATTCTTAGAATGACTAAGCATACTGCCATCACAATGGTGAAAATATCCATAGTACCTTTACCATTGATCTTGTCATCTATAAAACCCTCCACATCCACGAACCAAGAGTCACTCCAAATGAATAATTCCTATTAACTCTCTCAATTTCTTATCAGTCATATCTTTATCATCATCGATCATGAATTTCGTATAGTAGGTCTCGAATTTTTCAGAGTTATTTAGTCAGACCAGCATTTCTTTCTCAAATCTAAATTTTATCGATCCAGTATGACTGACGAATATCCCTTCTCCAAAGTTTAGCATTCCTACTCCAAATCCAAATCCTTTTAATTCCAATTCAAATCTTTTTGAGGTAGGCCAAATTAGTTCCAACCATAATATTAGTGGACATACCTCAATTTTTTCATATTGAAGAGTATGAAAGGGAGCTTTTTGATTTTCAAGGATGGCGGGGCTTGTTAACTGATAATACTCATGTTTATTGTGAATTAGTGAGGTGATTTTACGCTAATCTTTCTGTGAACCTTAACACGAGTCAGCTTTAATCTAAAGTAAGAGGTCGGTCTTTTATTCTGATTGAGGATTTTTTATCAGAAATCCTTGGTATCCTAAAAGAAAGAGCCATAGTTCAATCCCCATATGAATGGACTAATCAACCACTCCACTAACTCGCTGGGAATAGACTGAGATCATATCCACTAAAAAGCCTACAACAGAGCCTCAAATTCCACACAGCAACAATATTGCTGATAGAACCAAAGTCATACATAACATTGTGTACCATAACATATACCCTAGAGAACCATCTGGTTTAGCTATCAAATATTGTGATATGTTTATTCTTTCTATGATGTGTAACCAAATAACGTGTGAATCTAATCAGCTCCATACTTCATCATATGTCTACTGTTTGGTCGAAAAAAATATCCTTACCTTATAGTGGAATTCTAACTCACGTCTTCGAAAAGATTAGAATAGATCTCTCCAAAGATGAAAGTTCAGTCAAAGGGATATTTTCTGCCTCTCTTCTTAAGAGTGTGCATCTTTCCACTTATTTTTCAGATGCGTGATGAGGTATTGTAAGAATAATAGATGTTGCACCAGCAGAACAATCTGACGATACTGACAAATCGGTGTCGCCACCACAAGCTCAACAAGGTGTTGCATCATCCAATACTCATAATTCTCTCAGAATCTGTGTCCTAATGCAAGAAAATAATTCTTTGGTAGATGTGCTAAAGCAACTCCATGCACAACAGAATGTCCCATCATCTGTAGGCAAGCATTCTCTTCAAGACATCTACTCCATGATTCAGGAAACAAATTCTCGTCCGCATATTTTAAATCAAGTTGTTTTATTAGATTTATTTTATTTTGCCTTGTTTGAATTATAATACACTATAATTTTAATTATGGAAAAAAATACAGGTCGCGGTTCCTTCAAAATATCCCCTATATCCCCTATAAATTAAACTTCATTTATTAATTTTCTCTGAACAAGACTCTAAATGAATGAGAGAAAATAATTAAAGAGACAGTCACACTCACTCATTCCATTTTTCTCCCACTACCCCCTACTAGGGGTGAGCACGGTTTTTGAATTGACCGAACTGCAAACCGAACAGACTCAATTAAGTTCGGTTTAATTTCTCATTATTTTTCATTTTTTAGTACCGAATTGAATTAAATTGAAATTTGGTTCAGTTTGATTCGGTTTTGTATCTGAAAAATTCGGTTAATTCAATTAACAGAACTAATTGAATTTTTATTTTTTATTTTTATATTTTTTAAAAAAATTAAAAATATATAATAATTTAGTATAAAAACAGAAATAATTAATATTTTTAAAAATTTTGGTTTGGTTTTGTGATGAAAATTTCAGTTCAGTTTTTTGGTTAATTTAGTTCGGTTCAGTTTTTAATTAATTTAATTCAGTCAAAAAATTTCCAAAACTGACCGAATCGACCGAATGAGCACCCTACCCACTACCATTTCTTGATTAGTTTATTTGTTTTTGTTAGTTTTAATTGCTAGTTTCAGGTCTGGCAGGTTCCTATTGATGTCCCATTTCTCAGAGTTCTTCTTCTTCTTCTTCTTCTTCTTCTTTTTCTTGTATGGATTTGCTATTGGCCTGGGCAATGCTTTTAGATGTTTCACGTTTATTTGAATTGTTGTGAAATGCTCTTTACCGTTTCTACATAATGAAACACACCAAGCAAGCTCTATATTCGAACAATCACATATCGTTCTAAGCACCCGCTATATGAGTACTGGTACTCTTATTTCTACCTACTGTACATGTTCAGCTTAATGCACACATCATTCCTCTCCCTCCAAAAAATAAAAAATCAAAATCAAAATAAAAATAATAATAATAAAAAGGAACTGCAGCAAGTAGACTGATTGGTCCCTTTTGAGATTTTTTTTTTTCTTTTGATAAGCAGAAGATTTTATTATTTATCCAGAAAAAAACATAGCATCATGATGCCGACTAGACACTAAACGACGGGCCTCCTTAAAAAAACAACTAGGTAAGCTCATGCTGAGAAAACTAAGATTTTTTTCTTTGTTTGGCCTGCGAAAACACACTCATTTCCTTTGCAGAAAGACAAGCTCCAAGAATATATATTTATATTTCGTAAACAACATGGTAACAGAAAAACAAATGATCAATAGTTTCGGAAGCTTTGTTCAATTGCAATAATAATAATATACATTCTATTGTCTTGACTTTTCACTGTATATCTATATGGGTATGTTATTTGTCGGCTTGTAGCGACATAAGCAATCAGTGAAGATATTTTTGTAATTATTTTTTTACCTTTTACGGGCCACCAAAATAGTATAAAAATAAAAATAAAAAATTACTAAAATTTTTTAGTTTTTACTATGTAGCAATATATGTTTGTGGTAAAAACTCTGCAAGTATACAGAATCAATAAGTAGTACAAAAGATATCGTTCCCACAGAGATTTTAATCTATCCACCTATCAATTTATCTCTAATTGTTTAAAGCTTCCAAGAATAGTGATCAGGTTAACTATAATTAACTACAACTAAAATAAAAATAATAAATCTAATTATGAAATCAATTAACCAAATCTAAAACAACCATTAGGAAATTAATTCACCTTACACTCATTAGCCAATTCCCTTTCCTTGAATCAATGACTCATGCAAACCCCGATTTATCTAAAATCTTAATTACCTCCCTCAAGGCTAATCAATTCACTCTATAATATTTAATCAAGATCATGTAATTCAATTCTCATTGTAATTACAAACCCTAACTAATTTAATTATAAAGTTAAGTTCAACACTTATGGAATTTAATTAATTCAATCTATCTCTAGTAATGAACCAATTTCATTTTATGTTTATAGTTACATTAAGACAATCATCTCTCAATGCATAATCTTAATTTAAATCATGTCAAATACTGGCCAAACACAAACAAGCATTAATCTCAATAAACACAACTTTGCATGAATAAAAGATTTATTGGAAAGGAAAAATTAACTAACTCATGTTCGGATCCTTAATCCCCTAATGAATAAAAACCTAGCCTAACATAATAAAACCAAACTCTAAAGATAAGTAAAAGAAATCCATCACCAATTACAAGAATTAAGAAGAAGAAATAGAAATTCAATCTCTTGATCCTTTCAATCTTCAATCTCCAATCTTGATCTTTAATAATGCCCTAAAGAACTTTGTTTTTCTGTCAAAATATGATTTTCTACGTGCTTTCTCATTCCTTTTATAGTTCACCTTCAATCCCCTCTAGATTAGGGTTAAAAGAATTCAATCTTATCCTTTCTCTTCCGCATACACGGCCATGTAGATTGCCTACACGCCCGTGTATCCTTTATATGAATCATCCGGGCACCTACACGGCCACATCCTGAGCCGTGTCTTTCTTATATACAATTGGCAGCGCATCACACGGCCTAGAACATGGGCATGTCCCGACCCGTGTGCAGGGTACTCAAATCTTCCAGCAGACTACACGGGTAGACACACAGCCGTGTTGATGCCTGTGTTCACAATTGCTTCAAATATTGACTTCATTTGCTCCAAATCTTCGATTGATCCACATCCAACCTTGATTAATGACCTATAAACACAAATTAAGCATAAATAACTTATCTAAACATAAATTAACACAATTATACACAAAATTAACACAATTATCCTACGTAAAACATAACAAAATATATACTAATCATTAATTAGAACCACAATTCAGAATTTATCAAAAAACTATTAAAACATAAACATATGCAATAATTGGAGAATGTGATCGAAAATCCTTAAAAGCAACTCTCGTTATCGATTAAGGGTATTTCCATCTAGAGTCTATAAGCACTCTCGTGTCATTGTAGAGATAGACAAAAACCATGAAGTTCCCTGCCAATTCTTTAATCCCTCAAAGTGGATTTCTTGTCTCTAGGTACTTTCCTATCCTTTAAGTGAATTCAATTGCATTTCCATCCAAATGCCCCAACTCTTATTATGAATAAATGGACTACACATCATATATGGTGATCAAGCATATATCATGACATTAAGCACTCACTTCAATTCAAATTCATTCTTGCATTATAAAAGAAATAAATAGTTCATAAGATTAATTCATCGTTGCAATTCTAATAAACAAGAAGTTAGTCAAAATACATATTGATAATTGACAAATAACCACAAGAAACTAATCCAAATATCAAGTAACTAAATAGATAAAAGAGAAAAAGATATAGGAATTATGTTGATGACATCTCCAATGCTCTCCAAGCAATCACTTGATATTGAATAGCCTCCATGACTAACTTCCTTGACTACTTGAAAATGTCTTCTAAAACTACTTTAAAACTAAAGTGTACTTTTTAATATCTGATAATAATACTTCAACTCCCCTCTCCAAATCAGAAATGATGTATATCTAGACCTTAGAGGTGGTTACAAGTGATTACAATTCATTTTGAATTGGAAAGGCACCATTTGGAATGAAAAGTCACTACCTTGTGCAGATGTAGTAACCTCAAGGGCATTTTTGTCCATCTAATGACGTTATCTCAAGAAAGTGTCTTCATAAAAGTTGTAGTTCTTTGAGTTAGCTTTCCAAAAAAATTGAATCACCTAATTTAGCATGAGATTAGCCCCTAACTTGCTTTCTTTGACTTTTTGAACACCAAACTTCATCCCAGTGCGCTCCAATGCAACTATAAGCGTGAGATTAGCCTAAAATGACCTACAAATCGCACAAAGAAGATAAAATCAACAAACATAACAACAATAATGCAATAATTAAACTAAATGTAAGTAAAAACTAAGAAAAAGTCAACATAACTATCCTAAATGACTATGCTACTTTGCATACTATCAATAGAACATACCCAAAATGGATATTGGGCTTATTAGCCCAATTAGATAAGTTATCTCTCAAATGTGTAAATAGTCAAAATTTATTTATAGTAATAGTTACCATAATTAAATTTAAAAGAATATATATATATATATATATATATCTAAAATAGTTTTGGATATTTATATATTTAAATATAAAAATAAAGATAATGATAAAACCAAAAGAGTTTTGATACTTATGAAAGACTAAACCCTATGAGATATATATGGATATATCATGCAGGAGTTTAGTGGCTTTAAGAAGGTCTCTACACATTTATCATTCATAAAACACATATTCTTTTGGAACGAAACATAGAGAAAAAATTGAGAGGAAGGTGCTAGCACACCAGCATTGTTTTGGGGTGTTCTGTTTATATGGATACCAGTAAAGGATGGTGCTTTATAGTAGCTGATGTGTACTAATCCGCAAGCGTACAGAATCGTATCAAGTAGTAAATAAAGATATCGTCCCTCAGAGTTTTAAAGTTGAATACTGTAATACTCATAATGTTTGATTGTTTAGACAACGAAATAGAGTTTGGAATTTCAAAGAAACTAAATTAAGAAAAATAAAAACATAAATTTTAATGCAAATTTTGAAAGCTAGGGTTCCTTATTATCAATTGACCATTTCAAAGGATTGATTACACAACTAGGTCTACACTAGTTTTAATTCATTTTGAAAGGATCTTAGAAACTATAGATTTTCCTCTCAGATAAACCTATAATTAATTGAAGATTAATCAACATTAAGTTAACCGGCTCTCACCAACCTAATGCCTTTTAATTCCAATTTTAAACACAACCTCTAATCAATATTGATTCACTTAATTGTCTCTCAACTAACTAAGCAACCAACAGGTCATTGCCATTTAATACAGAACCTATCTCTCGATTAAGCCCATAATGTTAATTTAATTCTAGGTTGATTAGTCCTAAAATGACATTGAGTTCAACAATAACTAATGAATTAAATTTAGCAACCTAATATAATCACAATAAGCACATGGTCAATTCAGAATAAGAACCCTAGAAAAGATCTAGTTACTCATGATAAAAAGAAAAGAAAACAAACAAGAAATGAAAATAATTCTGAACATTATAATAAATAAAAGAGAGTGATATAAGAAAAACCCCTTTTCAATGATGTCAAGAATCCTTGCTCTTCTAACTTTAAGCCAAGTATCACCTCTACTATAAACTAAATAAATGAAAATGTATTCTGAAAATAGAAACTAGAATAAAAATATGAACAAGAGTAGAATCCAAAAATAAGAACAACCCTTAAATGAACATGAAATGGTCCTATTTATAGACCTAAAGACCTAGTAAAAAAGGTAATCTAACCCCTCTCAAACTCTATCTAATCAAAGGATAAAAGATAAGTCCCTTTTTATCTAATCTTCAGCTAAAAATTATCATTTCATGGGCTATCACATAAGTCAGGCATGGGTGCACAAAAAAATGGCATAGCTGCGCAAGAAACAACTTATGGCTAGTCTCTGTGTCTGGCACGGCCGTGCTCGATTTTGGCATGGCCGTGCCACTTTGTAACTTAGCATAAACAACTCTCAGGCACGGCCATGCAATAAACAAGCATGGCCATACTCATCCCCAACGTAGATAACTCCTTATCCTAAGTCTTTAGCCTATCCAAACTTCAAAGATTGATCCAATCTTCATCCCAATACATCCTACAAAATAAAATACAAAAGAAATTATCTAAAAACAACTAAATCCTACCAATTAAGATAAAATAATAAAACAAACTAAATTAACTAAAAAACTAACTAATAATGCAACTACTAAACCTAAGATACAATAAAATAGAGTGCTTAAAACTAGTATTTTTCACACTCATCAAATACCCCTACACTTGAGCCTTTGCTTGTCCTCAAGCAAAATAAGAAAATAACCTATTCATACAAAGAATGAACATCATGAGTAGTTCTTAACTCGAGGAACCATCCTACTTTCCCTTTAATATAAGGTTTGAAAACTGAAAATTAAAGCAATAACTCATAACCAAGAATATAATAATTACCAAGTGAAGAGCAAACTCCCTCATTGAATTCATGAAACAGCATACTTAACAACAAAGAAAAATAAAAGTAGGCATGAAACATTAACATTCAAGTAGTTCTTTCATTAATAGCACTTAAAAGGCATAATAATTTATTCCTTATAATTTCTCTATTGTAGTATCCCCTACCTTTCCATATTACTCAATGTGGATATCTCAATAAAGTCCTTTGGATACTCATACCCTTTAGAGAGCATTGGAGTAATATACGAGTGCATTTTACGCTCCATCTCGCTTAATGAACTTATTTATTTTCTTATTTATTTTAGATATAGTGCCAATGTATACATGAACTACATTTAAACTCCTACAACATCTTTCTCAACCATCAAT